>UXGD01000580.1:0-53126 GCA_900474315.1 Torymus auratus | reverse complement strand
TCATTATGTCATTTGTATAATATATGTAGCTGTATAGATATAACATTATTTCATGAAAACAAGTGTCGAAAGACTATTTATATATATAATAAATACTTATTTTCTATGTATTTTTGAGGTTATTTTCGATATATATAGTAATACACGCAATGGCTTCGGAAACTGCTATTTTCCACCACCATGGACGCATCGATAGTTTCGCTTACCCCCTCCAACGACGCGCACATAGCGAATAGCGGCGCGTCCCCGACTACCTCGCCAACCTTCATCACTCGAACATCTCGATAGTATAGATGGTCGTCAGGAACTAACTACCGATGTTTATTAAGTTAATTATTTCGATAAATTATTACGGTTGGAAAATTTTATTTTCGATACAAGATTCTTTACATTCTTGACACTACAATCTTGATATTGTATCAAAAACTGTATATAAATACTGTATCGATTATTGTCTTGAATATTGGGGCAAGAGAATACAATATCAAGATTAATCTTGCTATATCGTGCAGCCCTAAAATAATTAGAGAAAACATGTGGTGTGCTGCCAGCTCGATGAGCACTTTTATATTGCAAAAGATATTTTTATATGAAAATTAAATTGGTATACTTGTATACGGGACGATATACTAACGAGTAATCGGAATACTCGCAAATCACTTTTTCGCAATGATAAATATTTACACGGAATCCTTAACGCGAACAAAATGAAAAACCCGCCTCCACCAATGAATGCGAAACCGCACGCGCGCACGCAACGCAATATCCCGTTTTCAATTAATCTCAGCTTACCAGGGGCGCACGCGCGCGTGTGTCTGAAAAACGATACGAAAAAACTCTGGCTGCTGCTCCAACGTACGACAAACAACGGCACACGCACGCCGCGTTATTAGTATAACGACCGTCTCGAATTAATCAGACTGATCGCGGCGCCCGAAGGCGCCTCGAAGCTATATGTACGGTGCTTCTCGTTATAATTATAGCAATAAAGACTATAATGCCGGACGTCGCGAGTGATTTGCGCATCGCGTCGAATTCAACAGCCGCACAACACTCATGCCGCGCGACACGATACAATGAGCGCGCGGCGCGCAAACGCCCGAACATAATACACACGGCCAAGTGGATACAACTGCACCCGGGTCTGTGTATTAATACGCCCGGCAGAATTTTGAATAGGTCTGTGTGTATGTATGGGCCGAGCCTCTCAGCCAGGCTCCGGTATATACACAGGTATACATGTATACACAGAGTCTATGGTGTGGCACGAGACGCAGTTTCTGACTGGCGGCGGCGAGGGAGAGACGACCGGAACAATGCCGAAATTAACTCATTAGAGCGACGTCGTCTCTGCGACGCCGTGACGTATGACGTTTTATGTGGCGGCGGCGGCGGCGGTGGTGCTTCGTTTTCGACGTTTGCTTTTCAAGCGAGCGCGTCGCCGCATTGTCAGACGTAATTTTGAGTACAACGCGCGGCTTTCGAGGATGTTGATGGGTCTGCGGTGTGTTCGTGTGGGCGCGCTGTTTGAAGTAATGGTACGGTGGTTTTCTGTGGTAAGAGGGCAAAAGTGTTGTTTGAAGAGTGGATTGTTTGTAAAGTTGGTCGTAAGAAAGGCGAGTTTATTGGGAAACGTATTTTAACGGCATGGGATTGCTCAATTTTTACGCAAATATCTCGTGTACTGGATGGAATTCATGTTTTTTGTTGACTATTTTTAAAACCGTACGAAAAATGCTTTGTAATAATCGATATATGCTGTTTGATTGAATGTTACGCAAGGATATTTCTGCAGCGGCTAACCAGACGAAAAGTGGCAGGTTAATAACAGACTGCAACGAAATTTCCCGCTTATAAATGTATTTAAAATCGATTTTGTAGCCGTCCGTGGGCGATTATCGTTGTCAAAAAGGTTCAGTAATTACTTCTCGATTAAAATAATTATTCGAATATTGAAACACTGTCGGTTTCGACATAAATATATAAAATGATAATTTTACGAATTTACTTTATATGCGATTGATTCATCCGTCGAACAATTATTCTTTATTTAAATGGTATTAACGAAATGTAGTATTCCTAACGCAGCTCTCTATTCATTATTCAATCCCAGCAGCAATGTATCAAACAGAGAGAAGCACCATTCGAAAAACCGCATATAGTACTTTTGGTCATCCTTCAATCTCTACAAACATGTACATGCATACACCGACCGCCAAGAGCAATTAGCGTCGACCAGCGAGCGAAAAAAAAACTAACTTTTCACATGAACACGTATCCACAAAAAGTTGTAGCATCACCACTCGACATGAATGAAAAAAAAATCCCTTTGTCTACTCTCTTCTCTCTCCAATCGCAACAGAAAAAAAACCCAAGGCGTACAGAACCTCACAGCGCCCCATAATAATAAGAGTATCCATGACGAAGCTAATTTTCTCTCCCGCGAGCTCACGATATATCCTCTCTCCCACCCGTTCGTTGAACGCGTATATATATATACACACTACGCGCGTTGGCGTTCTGCACCGGGATAGGTCAACCGCCCCGCTTACGTAACCGTAATGATAGAGAAAGTGCACCGAGCTCGTGCGTGCGCGCGGTTATCTCTCTCCGCGGCGGCGGCTCTCGTGCAGCGAGCGGAGCTTTGACGCCGTTGCACGCGATCGCGATATAATTTTCGCGAGCAGAGGCGCGCACAGTGGAGAGCTCGTCTCTCGCGATCCTATCGGTCTGCCAAAGTTTTTCCCCGCGGTCGATTTATACTCGCGTGGCGGTGGTGCTCTTTTCGCGGAGGCGCAAGCTGTTTTTGCCTGCACTAACCGGAGACGCGGCGGTAATGAGCTGGAAGACCGGTGTGCTATATATTGGCTTTTTCGACGCCGCACGTTCAGGATCGATAGAGAGAGAGAGAGTTTATTTATTGAATGTGTGTCTGGTGATGTCGTTGGTAATCTTTTGTTCCCGGATAATGGATTTAGTAGCATTGTTAAAAGTGATATTTAGCGATAGAAATATTATAATAGATTTATTAGTTTAACTGTATAAAGGTATGCCCGCGCGCCTTTCAAGCACTTTAAAGATTTCAAAATGTTCCATTATATATAGAAAGTTGAATTGCAGAGAGTTGCTCGTCTATAGAGAAAACTTTAATTATTGAAGTATTGATTTCGTCTGTCAGCTGGAAATATAAGTTGATTTGTTTTGAAACAAAAAGTCCATGATCTCTTAATTAATGAAAAAGCTTTTTCAAACAAACTGATATTTTTTAAATCAAATAATATTAGAGTGGATTGAAGAGAGCATAGTTATAAAATACTTACCGTTGCTAATATAATTTATTACTATAACAATGTTTTATTATACAAAAGGTTTGCATGAAGTTTCCACTATGAGTTAACAAATAAAGGATAAAATATTTTTCCATTTGTGTATTTACGACTGAACATAGAACAAATAAATGTTGGAATTCGACAAAACAAAAAAGTAAAACAACAAAAAAACTAATTTATAAAAAGAACTACCGAAATGTCAATGTGCACAGTCATTAAAATGACATTATTCAATCGACTTTTTGCCAACAGCCCTCGGACCCGCACTAAAAATAACAAAAGCACTGTGACGCGCGCTCGCTCAGGTGCATCGATACTCCAATCGGCTATACTGCTGCCCGGGCCCGTAAATTTCGTCCGGACAAAAAAAAAGCTCGCTCCCCCTTCTACCCATCACGAAAAAAATATTTACTCGATGCCCGTCGTTCGTTTACAAACTATATATAAAAAAAGGAGCCCGAATGTTTCCCACTCTTTTTGTCGTCATACAGACACCACAGTACACACGCAGACTGAGAGAGAACGAGCGAGCGAAGGTCAGATTCGATATATGCGTCCGAGTGGCTATGCGGCAGCCGCGTTTTATTTCCGCACGTGTGGCCCGGCAGTCGCTTTTTGCATCGACGTGTCGCGCCCACGCACGAGGCGAATATTCAAAGAGCGCGCGGCGGCGTCGGCATACAATAACATAAAAGAGATTGCGCGGAGCGCAGAGAGGTGGAAGGAAGAAACGAACGCGTGCGAGTATACGTAATATTTCGCGCACCATTCCGGTAAAACCATTTTAGTAAGACGCGGGTTCGTGACCTTTTCTCGTTGAATTTTTCTCTCGTATATGTTTTTTCGTCTTTTTTTTTGCTGGGTATTTTGTTACAAGTTTTTTTGGGGAAGAGTTGTACACTGGGTTTTGACACGTAATGCTTTTTTGTTTTGTTTCTTAACATTTCAGGAAAAAGAGTTTTTTTGTGACGAACGTAGATATACAGAAAGATAAATGACCTGTGTTTTATTTAACTAAAACGTAAGGAATTTTAGTAAATAATAAGGACTGCGATATCTTGGTCACAGGATATTTTAAGATGAAAAAGAAATCTAGGAAACTATAGTGATGAAATTTATACAGAGAAAGTTTCAAATAAACTACAGCTCAAAATGACTAATCAACCTGAATATGCTGTTTTCTTCTTCGCATATATACACAAGAATAATGAGTCCAGTAAAGTAAGACATATAATCAGACAGTATATTTTTAATGAAACAATATACTTTAATTTTATTGTCTGCTTTCGAAATGACTGAGAACTGGGGTACTAATTTTATTCATTACTGTTTTGCCCACTATTGTCATGTACTTTTGTACAATAATATTCGCTAAATTAAAGTGTTCGCAAGTAGAACGCACTATTGACGGATGATTTTGGCCAACTGATAACCTATATGCAAACACGTATTTCTTCATTTCTAACAATGGCATGAGAAAAAATAAGTTTGCATTCTCACATTTTGGCACAATGACAGTTTTTAGAAATCTTATGAATAAAACATGGAAACCTACTTTTCCAAATAAAATACATCTGATCCTTTCATGAATGTATATATAATTGATAAATGGTTTTCTAATTCCAGACATTGTAACTTAATGCAGCTACAAATGAATTTTTTTACATTCCCCTCTACATATCAATTATCGAAAACCGTTACTGTCTTTACAAAAGCAAAAACTCTCGTGAAAAAGTTATCCATCAATTTACATAAAATTATATGTTTGACGGCCAACGTAATACCTCCAACGCGCCACGCCTCCACGCCAAACAAATTCATCTCCCCGGCATTGCTTTACACAAACCACTAAACACCGCTACGTACGTTGCTCTATCTCCAACTTCCATCTCTCTTTCTCTCGTTTGATAAATCTCCTCCACTCACACACACATCTCTCGTCATTTTCTGCCGCTGATGAGCCTCTAACAATCCTCCCAACGCAAACACACCTTCGTACCGCTAACGCACGCGTCGCGTGCCGCGATAACAATTATCGGCTCGCGATCATCAATCTCAGCTCCCGCGGATTATTATTTTCTCTCCATCACTGGTTCTCTCCCTCTGGATGATGTTTTTCGCTCGGCCGCCGCTTACCCGTAATGAATTTAAGAGACGTGAGAAACCAGCGAACGTACGTCGGCTTGATTTTTCATTCGCCGTTCGTAATTTGCCTCTCTCTCTCCGAGCGAAAGGCTAATTGCCAGAAATTTACCGTAAAGGAGGAGCCCGCGCGTAATTACGTTAGTCCACGCTCCTACACACCGAGTCGCGCATAAATCTACTCTATGTATGTATACACAGCACGGGGGGAGCGCGACTTTATCGGCGCGCCCGCACCGTCTCGCCTATCGCGCGCGCGCGCTCACTTTTCCTGATAATCTGCTGATTTACACTATCGATTTGACCCCGCTCGTGATTTACGGTCCGCTTCGTGCATGCAGCAGCAGCAGCTTTGGGCTGTTGAGGAAGTGCGGTGTACGGGATGGAGAAAAAAATATGAGGGGGAATATATACTACTACGTCAGTCGATGCTGCTGTTGCTGCTTTATCGTTGGCGTTTTTGCACAAGACGTAATCGCTGGAAATTTTCCGGCTGGTTTTTAGGGTGTGGTCGCGGAAATGGCACCAAAGTGTGCCGTGTATAACATGCGGCGCAAACGCGGGAATCGCACATACGTAAGTCGACGATCGTAAAGTACGGGACATTGAAATTTTTATAGGATTTCCTTTAAAGATGGTAACATAGCATATTTTTACATTACTGCACGTCGTAATAAGCGTTCCGCGCGTAACAAAGCATTTTGTAACAATTACGGTTTGAATGGGGATCGTTTAACGTATTGTTTAGATGCGAAAAGTTATATATTAATTTCCGGGTAACGTTGTAATGTAACATAACATATGTAGGAAGAGTTTAAATAGATGCTTATATTAAATTTGGCTTCAAGTGCTTTTATAACGAGGGGTCACACCTTGCTCGTAACAATGATTTATCGTGAAATAAAGTTTAATTTTCATAACAATAAACGCAAAGTCATAAAAAAGCGATAATTTTAAATCAACTAACAAAGCTATAACAGTCGACAAACCGTCACAACAGCTCTAAATCCACACCTAACCCGTAATGTAAAAAACAAGGAATAAGCAGTAAGATCCGGAACTCATTCCTAAGAACACTACAAATATATACCTTTATGCAGAGGCGCGCATTGTCAGGTGGGGGCACTTAAGGACGTTCGTCGCGCGTTAATTAGGCGAGTTTTGAAGAACCGAGGAGGCGCGCACTGGGCGCGAGCTAGCGCATCGACGTGGAAGTGGAAGAATAGAGGACACGTCGTTCCCACATCGCTCGCTCATGCACAATGGACTATACGCGCAACGCTCGCGAGAAAGAATACGAAGCGCGAGCCTATACTATATACTCTCCTCGCCTTATTTTCTCCCGTTTCGAGCGCTTTGACTTCCGTTCGAGTCTCATGCATACGCTTTATATATACTGTTTTACACGTGCGTGCGCGAGTTGTATGCTCCGTGTTTCGAGGATTGCTGGGATTCTTCATGAGATTCCTGTAGATTGTGGAAATTTGGAGTTTTAGTATGGATAGGTATAGGTATAGTTCGAGAATTTTAGGACTCGGAATGTTTTTTCTTTTTTTTTCAATAAATAGTTGGAAGGTTTGACATATTATTGTTTTTTGAAAAGGAAATCGACAATTCTAGAATTCCAATACTGATAGATGTTAAAAATTTCATCGCTATCGGAAAATTGTTATTGTTGCAATATAAATGATATTTTTAAAAAAGAAGTCAAAAGGATGAACGTCAATAAATATTTTCATGTTTTTATTCATTTCCGCTTCTCTATTGATGGGGGAATTTTTTTGTTATGTATAAAAACAAACCTTAATTGTTAAAAAAAATAAAGATAACAATAAATCAATCTAGCCTTTTTATTTAAAAAAATAATACGAGAATAAAGTGATTTAATACAGAGAATGTACACCCGCAGCAAGAAAAATAGGGGTAAATATACAAGAGGGAATTTTTCTCACGGAACACGCTACAGGTAAATTACCGCCTTTACAACAGAAAACGCCCGGCGAAGATAGACTAAGCGCGATACACGGGAGAACGAGCGCACGTAAAGTTCGGAATATATAGACTCTGCGCTGTATACAGGCACGCTCCACCAGATGCGCGGCAGGGAAGGTCTGAAAGAAAAGTATACGTCGATATAGCCGGGGCATCGTTACAGGTCGCAAACGAGTTCGGAGCGCGCCTGTCGATCGGCTCTTAAAGCTGCATAATACAGGGCAAGAGGGGGGACGGAGGAGAGAAGACGGTTATTTAGATGCTTACCCGTAGACAATTACCCCGGTAAATTCAGTGGAGCTTTTCCTTACTGCCGGGCCTGTTTACATGCGCAGTAAACGGGAGAAGAACAGCGAATCTTTCGCACGGTAAAAGAAGAATGATAGAGTAAACAGAGGAGGAGCAGCAGCAGTGTGCCAAGGTGGAGGATGCGCGTTAAAAGCGCATGTAATTTGCAAGCAAGGCTAATACTCGTCGACGGCGAAATTGATGATTTATGGCTGTCGTAAATGAGCGATGATTGCTGCGTTCGCTGGCTGTTATATGGCTTTTCGATATAGGTACGCGGAAAGTGCACCTTGGAAAGGAAAGGTCAAAGTTTATATTTCGGTACATGTATGTGATACATGCCAATAACGTTTGTCCAGAAGCGCAGATTTTTATAGCGTTCGCTATTAATAATGCAAAGTGCACGCGCATTTATGCGGCTATTTTATGGGTTTTTGTATTTGCTACATCCCGTGTCGAGCTTTTTACTGCTAAAGCACATAATAAAAATCAATCATTTTTATGAATTTTTTCCCAGCGATAATAAAGCTAAAGTAACAATCAAAATCTGCCGTTATCGATATACTTTATCAACCCAATCAACAAATCACGTTATAATCCTCCGTTTCGATAGTCGGCGAATAAAAAAAACAACGAAACGCAATAAAAAGGTCGCAGGTCGTTACGCTTGATTTATCTCCTTGCAGTGCCCGTGCACTTTCTCCATCAGCGCGCGTATCTTACTCCTCCTCTAAAGATCCTAAATGCCTACGCGCAAGCACCCATATCAGAAAAAAGCTACACGATACCGAGCTGTATACAGTTATTACGCGCGCGTCGACGAAATAAAGAAAACGGCCAGACGCGTCTATCTCTAAGACGGCGGCGAGAGAGGACGGATGAAAAAAGTTGGCGGTGGCGAGTTATTACTCTCCCTCCGACATACACATTACACACACACATTTTCGCATCGGATAACCACGGCGCT
The DNA here is from genome assembly GCA_900474315.1 of Torymus auratus. Classification (NCBI taxonomy): domain Eukaryota; kingdom Metazoa; phylum Arthropoda; class Insecta; order Hymenoptera; family Torymidae; genus Torymus; species Torymus auratus. The sequence continues at coordinate 44,408 of UXGD01000580.1, read as the reverse complement.
CTTTCTCTCTCGTCTTACTCGATCAGTTGTACGTACATACACACGTACACACACGTTTGCTCGCGCTTGGCACACGGTGCAGTAACAGGATTCCGCCGATTAGAACGGCTGTCGGTGGTGCAGGGGTATACGCGAGCAAGAGAGCGCGCAGTACAAAACGCCTCGTCACGACGCGACTGGCGCCGAGGGAAAAAGCAGCCGCCCAGCGCAATTTATCATGTCGGCGGGCGACGAGAGTTCGCTACTGTAGTAGGTACTAGCTCGCGAAGCTTTTTCTTTCTCTCGCGAGCGTTCGTTCGCTCGCTCGCTCTCTGTCTGTCGGCCTCTCTTTCTCTGTCTCGGGGGGATGGAGACCAAGTTCAGGGTATGCCGAAAGGGAAAAGTGCATTTCTCGCGATGGATCGAGCGCTAGATGGGGATTATCTCGGGGGCGAAGGATATATTCTCTTTGGAAAAGAGGTCGACGTTCGGTTTTGGATTATATATATATAGGTATAAGAGAGCTGACTGATGTGGTGGTTGGTAGTGGGTGAAGGCGGTTTGCTGATTGTCATAGAAGGTTCATTGATTATGGGGTTAAAGTATATGCGAGCTTTTGTTCAGTCTAGATGGATTTCAGAAGGATGGCTGCATGATGGAAATGTGAAAATATGGTGGGGATTACATTTATAGCATTGTACAGGTAATCCAATAGGATAGCAATATGTAACATTATATTTCAACGAAATTATATATAGATTGTGAATAATAATGTAATTTAAGAGTTATAGATAATAATATTATGTAATAATAATAATAATTTACGATACACTTTCTTATAAGTAAAAAGAGACGCGTAAATTAAGTGCAACATATATAGAAGTGCATTTTAATTTGACATTATACATTTCTGTAATTAATGGACGATAAAATTTATTCACGCCCATATACAGCTTTAACGAGAATAAAATTAGATATTGCTCTCGCAATCTAAATCAGTGAAAATCATGCTGGTATGGTTATTCGATCGGATCAGGTAATTGATGTAGCAATATTATAATTATACAGCTGTAAATGCATTTTGCTTTCACTTGTACACGGAGTTATCAATACTCGCGGAAAATTAATCCAAGAAGGATATCGTCGCTCGCTCGTAATGCTTTCTGATCAGGTCTAGGAAAACTATATTTCGCGATATCACGTAACAAAAGTTACTCGTGCATAGAATATATTCGAAGCAAAATGTAATTTTCAAGAAAATTATTTAAAAAATATGATGCCAAAGTATCTTTATTCAGCGTGGGAAAATATTTATTTCATTTCGAAAAATAATAATATAGTTATTTTTCTGTAATGATATAATTTCATGTAGTTTTGAAAATCTTGCTCGACAGCAATGACAGTGTTACATTAAATTACACTGTAATAGATATGTCATTTTCTATCATACCAAGCTCTTATTAAAGTGTAATTTTAAAAATTACTCCGTTCGTGAAATTAATTATCAAAGTAATTCCAACTTCTAACAAATTCTTCACTAATCCTACAAAAACAATTTTTTGTTACAGACCAACCATTTTCTCATTGCGTTTGCCACTATTCAATTTTCCCTACAGCCGTCGTCATTCCCAATGACCCATAACCAAGAAAACACACGGGGACATTGATTCTGCGCATTCGAAATCGCAGGCTGCAGTGAAGGCGAGACGGATGCAGGCGCTGAAATCGAAACGTGACCGAAGCGCGGGCGCGAGAAAGGAGCGACAAGCGCACATAAGCGACGAGGCGTGCAGTTTGAAGCATGCACTGCATATTATCCGAGGCGAGCGTCCATACCTGTGTTTTAGCTCACGGACGACAGCACGCCTATATTGCACCTCTGCGACGCGCTCGCTTGCGAGTTCAATGCTGCCGTTAAGGAGGCTCTCGTTTGTCATTGCGTCACTTTCAGTGCTCTGCGGTTTTAGGCTGGGTTTACATAGAGGCTTTTTTGTTGCTGTGGGACAGTGTGTTGGTATAGGGTTAGATGATACTTGGAAGGTTCTGTAATGAGTTACGAGGCTCTTCAAGTCGTACGGTAGAGTAAGTTTCAGAAATAATAGACGTGTAATTATGATAGGCACTTAGCGGTTTTCATTTGAAATTTATATATTCGGTTTGAGTGAGAGATTTACGATATTTTAAGAGGTCTTCATCCAGCTGTGTAAAAAATGACTAGTCACTCGGTAGAAATTTAGAAAGTATATTGTATGCTAAATGCTACATTAATGTTGAATGTCCGATTCAATGTCAATTATAACGGGTTTTTCAAATCATAATTTTTATAGTTCTACTTTTCGGTACAGCAGTTTTTATTGAAAATCGTTGTCATAGTTCATTCCAAGCTATAGCTATATTTATATAAAAAAACTTTTATTTTATTCATTGCGATGAAAATGGTATCAACTAGAAATACAATACTCAAATTATACTGAAATCGTACTGTTACACCTAAAAGTTTTTTTTGTTTCGATAACAGGTTCACATTCATAAAAAATGCATATATGCCAATTAAATTTCGTTAATCGCGTAGCCCCGTTCTAACGTTTTTTTTTATCCAATTCGTTATACCACAAATTTTGCAATTCACGTAGTATTTCTTTGTTGCACCGATACGTATAATCACGGTAACACGCTTTAATCAGGCTATAATTAATCTATTAAATTAATTAAAGTCTATGCGGGTAGTCGTCGTCGTCGTCGACGACAAGGCGCTAGAAAACTGAGTGAGTTCCGCGCGGCAGCCACGACGGGGAGCGAAGAAAGCACACCGTAGGTGGGCGTTTAAACGCAACCGAGACTCGTTCATCTTTTCTACCACTTTGCGAGCCTCATATCCTTACAGCCGGTAAAAAAGGAAAAAATATGTGGGAGGTGGAGGAGAAGGAGGTGGCAGAAAGTGAGGGTTATACGCGCTCGCGATATTCAAGCTGCCAGAGCGACACGCGATCCCCGAGATTTCATTTCGTTCGATATATATATATTCCGTGACCAGCCCGCGCACGCGCGCTTGTGTAGGTACATATGGTTCGCGCTGAAATTTTTTTCGAAATCGAAGAAAGTCGCGTCGCCGACGTCTGACCCGCTTCGCTCGTGTTTCAGTCGGGTTTCGACGTGAGTTTTTCCTTTTTAACGGTGCATCGATGATTTACGGTTAGCGATAGCACCCGTCGGCTGTTGCTGTTATACGCTCGTCGTTACAGCTGCTCTCGTGCATTATAGAGAGAGACGCTGCAGTCGTGAGTTTCCATTCGGGTTCTTGTGGGAGGAAATGGACTCGATTCGAGATTGATGGTGGTCTATATGCACCGTATATATTCATGGATTTTATTAGTTTTTAAGGTGTAAACTTTATTGATTACAGTGTAAATTGAGTTTCAGATATATTTTTAGAATAATTGCAGTCATGATTGTGATAAAAAAATGATAGATGAATGAATTAAGCGTATTAAAATTGTCTGCATAGAAATGGAAAATTTCTTATTTTTAATCACAAAAGCCATGCAGAGAAGTGTCGAGAGCAATCTGAAATTTTTTTGAAAAAGTATGAATGCATTTTCCTCATACATTGTGCTCATGTAAAATACATGTATGGAAATCCGATCCTGGCAAGGATTGAATGGAAGCAGACTTTAATAAAAATTTCATTCTATTTTAAAATGAAATATATTTTTGCAAAGGTACAAAAGGTTACCCGAAAAAATAATATTATTTGATAAATTAGTATAACAATTATAAGGGACACTACAAATTTAAACAATTTAAACGCAGTTTCTTGCACTTTTCGATTTATTTCAAATTTAATTCCGTAAGTTAATTACTACTTTTTTGTTATTTTACTTTCATTTTATATATTGCTATATTCGCACATGTGTAATTGAACACATGAAAAAACTTGTTCGCACTTTTATCAATGGCCATCGGCAATAAAACTTGCGTGAAAGAAATATAACAAAAGATCTCCAATCTCATCATAAATATTCTCAATTTGGTCGCTCCGTTACTTTATTGTGATGCTAAATTCGCTTGTTCATCATACTCCCAACAAAAGTTCGCCGCACGTTTATTACCCGGGAAAATTTTTCAGCCGCGCCAGCAGAGCACCATCCATAATTCTTGCGCATAATCGAATTGCCTTTTAACTTGGAAAGAAAAATTCAGTCCGGTGATATTTGCCGAGCTCCGGACGAAAAAACTAGCTGGCGCGTTAAGATCAGCACAAACGAGACCACGAGTCGAGAGTCGTAAATTGAAACGAGCGGAGTACGGTACCGTACTGCTTTTTGATACGACGCTGAAGCGAAAACGCATTAACGAGTTCTATGAGGATTTGCTCGTAACCTGCAAGAGCAGCTTTTATTGAAAATCGAAGTCAATAGATTTTTCTTAATCTCAAATAATGCATTATTTTTCAGCAAAATAATTGCCAATTTTCATGGCTTCCCTTTTATAGCTGAAAGGATTAAAATTGAAAACATTTATAAACAATAAATTTGTATTATTTTTCGTAGAAACTCGTTATTTTCAAAAACGTAAGCTGGTATCAAGTTTTTTGTTCTTGTTACCAACAATGTAATCAGTCTGTCTGCATTAATTAACAACAAGACACGGTCCAACGCAAAAAACGTGCCGCTATGAAACTTGGCAATTAAATCTACACAGCAGCTGCGGCAATCCTTTCCGTTCGCAACTATAAAACTGATGGCACACATTGCGACATTGATGCGTTATTAAAGCGAGAATCATACCTGTCTTATACTTCTAACTGTATCCACAATCACCAACTAACTGCACGCGTATGAGTGCGACACTGTAACGTAACGGATCGTTGACACGAAATTCATTCAAATAAAAAGAACAAAATTGGAAATAAAGCCGTTAAATCCTTTCAAAATCAAAATTCTAACTGGTTCGTTATAAACAACGACGTTCGTAACTCATATCACATAAAAACCGAAAGAGAGATTAAACGAGATCTCGAAAAACACTCCCACGCATAGCCCATAAACAGAGCAAGAATGCGGCAAAACACCAGCACAGCTGGGCGAATCAAGACATAAAATATACGCGCGCGGCTGGGCGAGCAATTTACACACAAACATACACAGCCGCAAACTAATGACAACTTAATCGCATGACTGAGGTGCAACGTAGCGCCTCCAACGGGCGCCTGGTATTTGGCCGTCGTAACTCTCTTGTGAGCGCGTTGCAGCAGCAGCAGCCTCAGCGTATCCGTATCCGCGGGCGACTTCTTGTGCGCGCTCGCCTAGCCCGAACATTAATCCGACCTAATTACCTACAATTAGCGTTCTTTAAGCGGGGAGGAGTATAAGAGGAGAGCTGCAGCACACGGGTGTGAAGTTTAGGTCAGCGTGGGCGAGGAAGAAGAAGAAGTAGGTTGATTAGTTGTAAAGTTGTTTGGGTTTGATGGAATTGATTATGTTATTGGAGGTATTGTGTACACCGGTTGGAACTGATTTTGGTGACTGGAGAAATTTTTCAAGTAGGAGGTATTTTGGAGTTAAAATTTAGTAACAGAGTTACTTAAAGATTTTAAAGTGATTAACGCAAATATTTTTATTACTTTGCGTTATTAAAAGGCAAATCACACTATGAAAGCCCTTTAAAGGATTGTAACACTTTAGATAATGAAGAATAACATTTAGATTTGACGTTTAAAGTATGAATTATTCATCGGTATTGAACGGATAGCCTGAATAAAGACGCAAGGTTGATTTTTTTTAATGAATAATTCAACGAATTCGCGGGATGACATATAAAATTTATAATGTATTCTTTACTTTACTTTAATTTTCCTCTCGCTGAGTCAACGTATAATAATACATAACTGAACAATCTGCGTTCATTATAAATGCAGAAGTCCAAGATACACCGCATCGCCATTTTTCAATTAGCAAGCGGAGATCGTTAATAAGACGGATTTACGAGATATTAAATCCGCGAGAGCGGTAATAACCAACATTTCGGGCGGCCGGCAACGTTGCCACTTAAAAAAAGTTCGTTACCAAAACTTTCGCCGCCTGCCTGCCTACCTCCCTTCCGGGAGGGGCTCGAATATCCCCCTATATATATACACCTCTAAAACGCGCCCAACAAAGTCAATTTCAGTCATTACGCGAGCGCGTGCGGGGGTAAAATAACTCTTAATTTCGCCTCTCGCGCATATTGACTATACGGGAAGCAAGTTTTAATCAAAATAGTTAACTCAAGGGGAGAGAAACGAGAGTCCCTCTTTCCCTTTTCGTTCGTTACCGCGTCGTCGTCGTCTCCCTGCTGTTATTCGCCCCGATGCGAGGGAAGCGCGCGAACCAGTTACTCGGATCAAACGCAGGCTCGTGCGAAGGGTGCTGAAGAAGAACGGGTGAAAAGAGGGAGAGAGAGAGAGGGGCTCTGAAAGCAAAGAAAGAGGGTTGCGCGTGCCACCTCTTTTTCGGCTAAATAGCAACGATAATTCAGGGAGACACTTGGGAAATCCAGCGCACGCCTGCGCGAGTGTATATATAAATCCGCCCCGCACACCGAAGTTATATGTTCATTCCGTTATATTCTCCACTCGTGCACAAAGGCAAATATCTTGACCTGGCCCCAAATTGCCGAATGTAATTGAGCGTGAATTCCCCTAACGCTTTCGCGGAGTATAATAAAGCATTTTTTACTCTTGGTTGGGTTCTAAGTAATGCCTTGGTCCCCGTTATAAATTTAAAAACACAGCTTCGCTAAATACTAATTATCATTTAAATATAGTATTTCCCGTGAAACAAAAAAGCTAAACACACGTTTAGCACAACAATTCCGTAACTTCCAACCATAGTACTAAACAAAAAACACAAAACTATGCATTGTCACTGCAGCACAATTCATAAACTTTCTTCTTCTATTCTCCTACTCATTCCCCACTCATTTAAATGATCCTCCCCCTCTTATACTCTCGCTTGATTATCAAATAAATTTCCTCGACACTATTCGCACCCCGTTCCTTTGATTTAAATCCTCGAGCTGCGAGAAACACGGATGCGCGCGTGCGAGTCGGCCCAGCTGCCACCTCTCTCTCTCTCTGCCACTCTCGTTCTTTCCCAGACACACCTGGAATTTATTGTCTTTGCGGATGGCGAATTTGTGCGACAATGGAACAAGCCGCGTTTCGCACGCTCGTCCCACTGGGTTAGCGTGCCGTGCGAGACGCGCGCGCACATAGGTGATTTCTTAATTGGCGTTTCGCTCTCGTGGATGCGGGAGAAAGAAAGGGAGGCTCATTCGCGGCCGGTCTACCGTGCACAGCAACGTCGCGTTATGAAATTTCTTTTCTTTCGCGCGTGGCATTCCTGTAACGAGGAGAAATCCCGCGCGAAAGAACAGGGGAACTAGCGTGGGTGATGAATAGTTCAGAAAAGAGTGTGTGCGGTAATGATTTTTTAATGTGATTTATGCAGTGTGTAATGCAACTGAGCGGTTTATTTGTTGTTATGAGGTGAAATATGTTTTATTGCACTTTGCAATTTGTTTGCTTAAGAGTGTATTCAAGCAGAAACATGAAAAGTTATTTGTATTCGTCTTTTTGATCTAATTTATATTTAGTTTCGTTTCATTTGCATAATTGTATAGCCATACGAAAATAGCACATAGATACCTAGAATATATTGAAACATGCATATTGTAAATTTACAAGACATTTAACTTTAACTCTTGTAACATCGCGCAAAAAAGTAGATCTAAAATATTCAAAGTAGTTCTCAGAGCTGGTCTATACTACTATATTTCTTCCTGTATTTTACTTAAACGATTAACAGTGTTTTAAAAACTTAGAGTTGGCTATAAAGACTTTTACGAGTTAACTTTGTGCTGGAATGAATTACGAAAAGTTCGTTTAATTATTAATACAGTTTCGAGAGTCCGTCGTATATTTCCTTGAAATTAATTTCATAAAACTTTCAAAACAAGTGCATTATAGTCTACAATAATTTTTTGTTCCTTAGAAATTCGAAACATTGATTAAAAAAATTCGAAAAAATTTTTGCTCACCTTAACTGCACTGCGCGATTGTCAATCGAAGTTCCATGACCAATGATCGGTCTGGTCCTCTCTGAAACAAAAGAACAAAGAATTTATTATTATTTTTACGAAAATTTTGCAGTTCATTTGTCGAATATTGAATGTTTTGGATAAGTATAGAATTGTTCGTGGCAATACATTTGAAACAGGGCATTTATTTTAAATTAAAAAATTCAACAATCAAGAAGAAAAACAATTGAAACATGTAAAACGGTACGATATTTTTGTTGTCATGTCATTATATAAAAGCATTTATAATTTAATTAAGAAGGATAATAAAGGATTAAATTAAATTAGAATATAAAGAGTAAAGTAATTTTATTCAACCAGCTGAATTATATCTGTATAAAATATTCGTTCCTACATAATATTCTACTTTACTCTTTCAACTGCAACAATATTTACTCTATATTAAGACAATGCGAACATTGAAAAACAATCTTTGCTTAGTCTTAACGGTGATTTATCGAGTGCAAAAACAAACGATCCAGCAAACGGCCACAAGCCAAAGAAATATTACGTTCCGCCGCGGAATCATCTCCAAACACCTGATCTGCTATCTGTTTCAGAATAAAGAAAGCACTTAAATCTTGGCCGTTTGTTTAATCAATTACGCGATAAATACCCCATGTGCAAACACACAAAGATATGCCCGTGCTTTCGCTTTCGGACTTACGATGCGCGGATGAATTCTCGTGCATCCTTTGCGCTGCAGAGAGAAACAGAACGCACGTTTTGCACACACCTAAAGAGAGGAGAGCAACCGAAGCGTAAAGGCGCGTATATCCGTTCGCGAAAAACAAAGTCAAAACAAACGTCCAGAAATAAAGCGAAGCTGAGTGTGAGAGAAAGGGAGAGAAAGAGAGCTTTCGTCGTCGAGCGCTGCAAGCTCGATTTACATAAATCCGCACCGCGGAGCTTCGCGATTCGCTAGCGCGAAGGGAGAAGAGTGTAGGAGGACAGGCGGAGAGGACGGATGTAGGAGAAAAAGGGCGGGGAGAGTGAGAGAAAGACTTTGGAGGATTGTATATGCGGCGCGTGGCAAATTTGCCTTATTTTGCGCGCAGCGGCTGTTTCCCGCGCGCGCTCGCGCGACGGCTGAATTACGCGCGTAGACACATACGCGCGCAGGTGTAGGGTGGTGCGGAAATACGCCCGGGAAATTCGGGGAATACGTAACGAGCGAGAGGGAGCGTCGAAGAAATTTCTGGAATTTTTACCGAGGGGGACGCCCGATGAGTTTGTTCGGCACGCGCGAACAGACGAATAATGTTGGGATAATTTTGGGACGTTGGCTGTGTTTGGAACGGAAACGATGTACACCGACATTTTTGGCAGCGTATCAAATTCTTTCTTTATTATTTATTTTGGTTTGTAAATATATGCAAAAAAAAGTGAATGAGCAATATTTTAAACATTTATGTGTATGTATCAAGAGTGGCATTAAGTATAAATTATGTCGCTTCTGTCATTTTAATTCGCTCGTTTTTTCTCAAAATGAAAAGTACACGGTACGAGGAAATTTTAATATTTAACAAAACTGCAAGCGCGTATAAATTAAACCGAAAATCACGTTGGTGGAAGTCGCTCAAAAAATTTCCACTGGAATTTGAATTTTATTTTAGACTTGTAGAACCACAGTACTGCGCAAAAGTAAAGAGATTAAAACGAACATTTCTAGTATTGTTATTTATTTTATTTTTTTGCATACTTTATATTACAAATACGTGCCTTAACAATAAAATTTCGCTGACGTAATTCGTTATTGCGTTTCTCGGTAAAAGAGAATAATTAATCTGTCGTTGAAAAGCATTTTTTACATTAGCAGATGTGAAGTCGTAGTTTTATTTGGTATTAAAATTTTATAAAACATACGTGATAATCAGAGGTACATCGAAGTTGAACACTCAACGATGAAAGGAAAATTAAAAAAGTTTCACAAGTGAGATAGCAAAGAAAAGCTGAAAATTCAAACAGAAACGAGAAACCAGCAGAGTGTGATAACAAATATTGAAATGCATAATTTTAAGCTGAATTGCACTTCAAAGTGTTTTGCCTTTCATCGTATTTAGTGAAGAGTATAATATCATACCGAAATCTACCCATTTCGTTGGATGATTCATAACAAAAATGCTGCAAAAAAAAGAAAAATAATAAACCGATGAGTCCGAGGTTGAAATATTTTTCGAAACGCGTATTTTTCAACTGGTTGTAATAGTTGTTATGTTAAAGCACAAAATATGATAAATGTATTTTCAAGTCATTTTCATGCTTTAACGATCAAAAACACTGCGAATGATTCACCCATATGTCAGTCGTATCTTATCTCATTGAATGCAAATTTTTGCAAAACGTTGGCAATTTTTTTTCTCCAATATTTATCAATTGTTTACATAATATCCTGGACACAAAAAAACACTACGAGCAAGTCAATTTACAAGTAAAACTAATTTCCCTTTAAACAATGACAACGGGGCGCAAAACAAAAGCAACCGCTGCCTCTGCCTACTTATTCTCTCCGACGCCGGTCTTTGTGTGTCAAACTCTTAAAAAAGCCCCGTAGAAATAAAAGCAAACGGCCCAAGTTCGCCAACGTGTACAATAGTTGCGCAACGTTACGCGCAAGAAGCAGCGACGCGCTGGGCTCTTCCGTTTATTTTTTTCTTATTCTCTCGATCGGCGACGACAACGACTAGCTAGAACGATGCGCGCCGGAAACGGCGGCGTGCAAGTGCACTTTGCGTCGCAATGTGGGCCACACGCATTTTCTCGCGTACTAAAAATAGATGCCAAGGCCAGCGGAGCGATGCACGCCACGTTGCGCAATAGCTTGTGCGACGCGACGACACAAGTCTGCATAGCACGCGCAGGAATTTTGGCTTTTTCGCCGAAATCAGTTCACGCGTGGTGTGTGCGGATGTACTATTTTTCCTCGGTTGAGTAGCCGGTATACAATGTTGCCGTAATGCGTATTATTTTTGGATGGCAAACTACGGTAACTGTGTGCGTATGTGTGTGTGTTAAAGTCTCGCGTCACTGGTTTTTTCTGCAGGTTTATATTTGAGCGTGATTTTATTGAGGAATCTGAATATTTAAACGTGTTCTTGAGAGAGAGAATGTTCGGGCAAAGCGTATATTTATTTAGCACATATTGCAAAAGAAAAATCGTGTTTTTGTTTCTTGCGCATACACGCGAGAGTCCATGAGCCGTAAAAGTAAATTTTCCTTTCGTAAGCTACGTCTCATATAATGTATGTATGTACTTTAGAGATATTTCAGGATAAAAAGTAATGTATTCTGTCTAACGTTACGAGCTTACTCTCGCTCTACTAATTTTATTCGATATAAATATAACTCACACGTAATAGTTGATATAATCTGAACCATTCAGGCCACTTGAGCGCGATAGCTTTAAAGAGCACTTAAAAATTGCTATCAATATATGCTTTAATCAATGCTTTTTTTACCATCCCAATCGTTGAGATTTTTCATGGCCACTGATAAAAGCCATTTAGAATACATTAGCAAAAAGTATATATGGTGTAAAGTTATTTTTTGCCAGCGGGAATTGCGTCGGATATATTAAATTATCGTTTTTCTTCATAGTATATACGTATAGTAACAAACTTCTTTTCTTATTCGTTAATCGTCATCGTTAAATAAATTTAAATACAAGTAGGGAGGGACGAAACGATTAAGTACACTCTTTGAGTTCTATCCCGCGCGCGCGACTTTAGCAACTTCTTCAACAAAAGCCTTTGTCGCAAGTAAGCCAAAGCCCTTTAATTACTTTCAGTCGCAGAAAGAAGTCCCGAGAAATCCCCCGACTAAGACGTCGCTAAAATGTAACTCTCGCGCGCAATCCTCCCTCTATACTAAATATACAAAGAGTCATAAAGCGGCAGCGAAATCAAAATGCAAAAACAGCACCGCGCGGTCCGCTTCTCAACTCTTTTCTACCTCATACATACCCCTCTCGACATTTAACGCACAAGCGCTAATTTATTTAATGAGCCACAAAGTAGCTCTTCTTTATGGCCCGACGCACAATGCGCGCTTAACACAGGGCCCGGGCGCGAAATATGCAAATAATACCGAGGAGAAGAAGAAGAAGTCATACGATTCTTTTCGACACTGCACAACAGTAGAAACAGCGAGGCGCTAGAGCTTGTGTGCATATGCTGTCGGCGGCTGCTGGTGCTAAGCCATAAACCTAATCTCAATGCAAATTATACGCGGCCCTCGTTCCCTGCGCGCGAGGGGAGTGAAAAGAGAGAGAGGGAGGGAGCCATGAATGCTACTACGACGACTGTTGTTTGAAAAGCCGAGAGAGAAAGATACGGAGATTCCCTTGTTTTGCCGCTCGCGCGAGCGCTTGTCCTTCCAGCTATACACATATACGCGAGCTTGCGAGAGAGAAAGCCGCAGTGGGAAACAGGCGCGCGCGTGAGTTGATCAAGACATCTGCGCGGCGTTGCTGGAAATTGTGAAGAGTGCATACGCTCATGAGCGCATAATAATTCAAAATTCATGAATGCTGAGCATTTTTGCACGCGGTATAAAGCTGTTGTGTTATATGTGCAGAATAACTGGCACGTGTAATCTCGAGGTTTTGTTTTCACTGAATTATTGTACATGAAATGTGAATGATGCGCGCTCTACTGGAACTATATAACAGGTTGAATTTTTATTTTATGAATGATGCTTTAACCTGAAAAAGCTTTCATTCATTGTAATGTTATACACTCTCATCCCGAAAATCCTCAACCTATATAGGATAAACTCAAATTTTTCCTGCCCGAGGTAGAGCTCTCTCCTCTTCCTCTCATACATTATCTCGAAGGCACACTTTTTACATCATATATAGTATAAATCTCGAGTTCCCCTTCCGCCTATAAACAGCTAGAAAAGCAAACACGGGGACAAAGAGACAACGGCCCCGGGTCCCCGTCGTCGTCGTTTCCACAGCTGAGTACAACGCACTCTCTTAGGCATTCAGCTTTATCTGCGAGATTAAGAAGCTCCCGTCTGCTCCCTCCTCTAGCCCCCAACAGTTCTACCCGACGAAGGAACCTCTCCCTCTCTTTCTTTTGTGGAATCTAAAAACGAAATCTCCGGGCGACGAGAAATCTGACTTTTCGCGCGACCGTTTCTCGTCCGCGACGTATAAGGAAAAAAAACGCTTCAGAATTGCGTGCGTATATATAAACAGGAAGTCAAGTAGCGACGTCCGGATACCTCGGTTCTCTCTTATAGTTGCTCTCCGTTTTCTTTCCCCACATTGGCTCGCAGTTTTGTCTCTCATCTCTCCTACTTTGCGTTCGTTCACTCCGCAATGTCTTATGTTTGAACACGCGAGGAGAGCAAAGTGGGTCGAGACTTTTCCGCGAAATTAAATTTTTACTACTCGGACCGCGAGCGCCACGGGACCGAACGAATGCACGAACTCGTGCGCTGCAGTTTTTAGCCGTAGTCCGCAAGATGTCTTCTTTACTCTTTTGGATTTTCTTATTTTACTTGGCAGTGTAGTAATGTATTTTTCTTATTAAATTGTGCGACCCGATGAAACCGTATATGTAGCAAAGTATTTGAATGAAGAAATTCTTTGTTTATTTTCGCGTGCGCTTCGTTGCTCAGAGTATACGAAAAATTCTCTCATCGTTATTGCACGAAAACTTCTTTGCATAAACCGGCAAAGACATTTAAGATCATTAAAAATTCATCATTATTCCGTTTCCCTGACCCATTTCATTTCATAAAAAATAAAAAATAAATTCAAAAGTCTAACGTTGAATTCAGTCACGAAAGATATTTTTTGAGTTTAAAACAAAACTCTCAGAATTGCAAAATCCAATTTTAATTAAAATAACGTCCTTGCAAACAAAAGCACGGAAACAATAAATAACATTCCTATAGACACATCCTTAACAACGTCGTGCCATGCTCACCGACATCGGAAAACAAACGAAACAGTGATTACACAGCTAACTAGAGCGCGCGGGGCGAGACGATGTCAAGTGCAAAGACGTCGTTTAATTCGGCCGCTGCAGCAGCCCTCGGCTGCTGATTTGACATCGTTACTGCGCTGGAATATTGAAGGCGAGCATACATACACACATACCACGAGAGAGAGAGATTGACTTAGTCCCGGGGCAAGCTGCAGCTCCGTCGGCAACGACGACGTTCAAGCGCATATAACAGCTCTTCCTTGTTAAGTACACGAGAGAGCTAGATCGAAGACTTACGTCAGCCTCCAGCGTCGTAAGTAAAAATTCGTTGTGGCGATTAGACCCGAGCGATAATTCAAATTGCCTATGTGGAGCGATGTATACATGTCTACCATATAGGCCTTTAATGCGCGAGCGGAGAAAGAGAGGCTGCGATGCGTGTCTGCGCACTCTCGGTTTTATGCGTTAGAGCTATAGGAAGTCGTTTGGGACACGACGAGGGGGATATTATATGTATGTTTGTAGGAGTAAAGCGTCTGGCTTGTTTAATGATTTAATGATTCCATTATTTCTTTCGTGGAAGGGATATAGCGTGCGCTCGGATGGTTATATTTTTATTGTGGGAGATTGAGTGTGGTGTGTGTACTTTTTATGGATGATATAATCAATTGCAAAAATACACGAAGATAGTAGTGAAGAAAAACAACTGAATTAAATCGAATTAGGAATTCTACATTTGTGTATGGAAATTTTTTAGGCAGCTATAATAAGAGGAAACTTGATGCACATCAATCACTTGTATTTTACTGAAATATCCGTGATAACGCAGTTTCAGCTGAATTTCGATTTGTACAAAAACACAGAGTGTTGTTACAAACGTGTTTACCTTATCGGCTATAGTGTGCATGCGTATAAAGTATAAATTTCAATCTATTCCAGTATATGTACATTTCGAATATCCTCAAAGTTCACTGTTTATCGAAAAAGCACATAGCGCGTAAAGTCGAATAAAGCACACGCGGCTCGTGTGTCGATAAAAATAGAAAATACTTGTTTTCGAATTTCGTCCGGAATCAAGCTATAAAAATAATCCGCGAGCAGCATGGCAGAGAGTTTGGTTCAAGGTTTTTCATATTCATATAAGACTGATATTCAGAGTAAATACGTCGCCGGCATATCGTGATTTCAGTGCTTACTCAAGCGTAAACAAGCTTGCATGACAGTCTTTTTATTTATGATAGCGCACGGTATATATACACATACGACTTGCTGACGTGAATTAATTGCGCCTTATTTCATATTCATTACCATATTTATCATTATTTTGCACACAATATTTTAAACGTTAAAATTCTCCACACGCGGCGGCTTCGCGAGTCACTTTTGATGTAAACCGTGCTGCAGGGCTAAATGGATTAAAAAGAATCTTGATGTATTTCACTTGTCACACTGGTTATACATTTTTCATGCAATCCCGTCGTCGTGCGCTTGAAAATAGAAACACACAGTCTATTATATAAAAATGAATTAGAGGCACGGATAAAGATTTCCGCACCTGCGCTGACATTTTATCAATACTTAATAAAAGGCGTATTTACTATTAAAATATTCCGCGGCTCGGCACACACAAAACGATTCATCATTGACGCGATATATAGCACACACATCCGAGAGAGCGGATAAAATATACGAAAAAATCTCGCGCTCCCCCTATACGTGTGTATCTTTCTCTCTCGGACCTTCATGAAAATTCAAGCGTTAACCCAGTTTCGCTATATCCACGTCCCCTGAAAAAAACGAGAAGAACGGAAGAAGGAATCCGACCCACACCCACCCACACACATAGATACATATACGCGTGTGCGTAGGCTAACCGAGGGTGAAAGCGCAATTTCCATACCCCAGAGCTATACTCATCCCTCTCTTATCGAGGGTAAAAAACTCTTCGAACTAGGTTTCTAATATAGCACTTTCCTTGGGGGTGCACTAAACTCTCGCGCCCATAGCTATTTCTAGCGGCCGATCGATCTCTCCGAGATGCGCGCACGCTACTTACCCACCATGCGCGCATGCGCGCCAAGATTTTTGAATTGGTAATCGGCTAATTAGCATTTCTCATTCGCTTGCAACTTCTCTCTCTCTCTCTCGCACGTCGTCGTGAGCGTCGTCGTAGTCACAAAACACAATCGCTTTGTGCGCGCGCATGCTTGCAGCCCATGGGCGTAAAGTTGACGCCGCGCCGAGGCATGCCGACGTCGTCGTAAGTACAGACGCGACTATCGATCGGCAAAATATTTGCATCGAAAGTTTCTCGAGCATGCAGACCGGCAGCGCAGCAGTAGCAGCCAAGGACGTTGCTACCGCCGCGTTCAAGTGTCGGAAGTCTTCGAGCATCGACGGTAGTAGTGAAGAGAGACAGAGAGAGAGAGAGATCAGCGAATCTCTCGTCTGAAACTCTCGAGGCGGTTGTACGACGAAAGTCAGGCGCAAAAGTTAATCTCGGCAGGGATTTGGGAGAATGCGGACGTTGGCTTGGTGCGGTTTAATGAACGTATATATGCGTTTATGGGGCTTGTGGGAAAAGGATTAGAATTCGTCGAGAAGGAGCTGTTCCGTTTTCGAGATTGTTGGAACTTTCGAGAGAAATTATGTATACTCTTGTGCCAATGATATACTTGGTATTTGAAATCGATATTGAGTAAGTGCTAGAAGATAAATATTTTTGGCTTTGTTGACGTTCACTCAAATACTATATCTACTTGACACTATAGAGGCATTACACTTTCAAACACTTTAAATAATTATTATCTCCCTTATACAATACCTAAAACACATGAAAACCACCATCACTTTTTCACACCACACGGCGGTAAAAATAATTCCGTAATCCTCGGGGCAACGCGCTCGACTGTATAAAGCTTAGTATAGGAGGGCGGCGGCGCGAGAAAGTAACAGCGGCGAGAGAGTAGAGCTTGTTTTTGCAACATTGACTGCGCGCGGGCACGCGGCTCACCGAAATTACCTGGCCGCGCCTCCTCTTCCACCTCCTTCCAGCGCAATACCCGCCTTTAAATTAGTTTCCTAGAGCGCGCGCTCTGAAAAATTGAAGATTTTTTGCGCGCCTCGGCCCGCCCTCCCGCAGCGCTATACTGCTGCTCTTCTTACCGCTGCTGCTGCGCCCGCCCGTATATACTTTCTCCCTCACTCTCCGCATTTCATTTTGTTCGCGAATTAAAATTCTACGTTCTCGTATTACGTAATTTCGAATTGTCTCGAGTTCTCTTGGCCTCGACTTTGTTTAATATGTATTTTAGCGTGTGGATAATTATGGTAATTACTTTTTGATACCGGAGCTTTGATATACATATAGTGCAAGTAATTAAATGTCATGAATATGTGTGCACTTTAATTGGATTTTGGGGGTTTACGCAATTTCATAAATTTTTATTTAATTACGACTGCAAATGAATACGTAAACAGTGCATGTATTATTAATGTTTGATTGTTTTTGTTTGTATGGTCTGTGTACAGGAGTATACTTTGTACTTTTTGCATGAATCATATTAATAACAAATTCGTGTATCCACCCGAATGTTTTAACTGTACAAATATTTGTACAGCGAGTAATAAAATATGCATTGTTGGCTCTCGCTCCACAATATCTCGCTGAAATTCACGCAAAATTCTATGAAAGCAGAAAAATCTCCCAAATAGAACACAAAGCCTACCACGTACTTTTAAAATATTCTGCAAGCCTCATTCATTTATACCACGAACTCATTCCCCGCCGCAGTTCAACGTCAATCAAGCCTCCGCTCTGCGCGCATGATGCGCACAGATAAATCATAATTAAAGCACGCGCGCAAAAAAGAGCGGACGTGATAATAATCGAGCGGCGCGCAGCCAAGTACACCGCGATGTAATCGCGCCTTAAAAATATTAATAACAAAAACAAAAGAAGGCCGTGTTCTCTTTTATATACTAAACCCGCCGCGTTTTCTCGTCCCCCATGTACACGTCAACAACGGCCTGTGCATTTTGAAAGGATCTTCACTTCGCGAGACGCCGCCACCGACGCGAGCAATTCTTTCGAAGGACGTCGAAAGTTTAATTAGCCCAATTAGAGGCGCGAGCAAGCGCGCGTTAGGGTTCCACCTTAATTAGGAAACATCCTTTCGACGCGTTAATCGAGCCGGTCCTAAGACTGCGCGGCGTGGACGTCGTCTCTTCTCTACATCCGTCGTCTCTGCAAATTAGACTTTTTCCTGGAAGCGGGCCACGATACATCTTATGTCGCGCGCGCGGGGGTTTCTGAAAAAGTTCGTGACGCCTATATGCACAGAGCGAGAGAGTGGGTTTACGAGGCGCGCTTCTTTCGCGTATGAGCATTTAATTAGCTAAAAGTGGAGCGGGCCCCTCTTTTCTTGGATTATGTTTTGCGCGCGCGGAGATGCTCCAGTTTACCGGGGAGAAAAAAAAATGGAAAGTGAGATAAAATGGAGGACGGCATGGCAGACGGTTGTTCCAGTTCAATTAACGGTAGGCCATATAATTAAACGTAATGGCCATTATGAATCCGAAATAGCTGTGGGCCGGTACTTAGCAGCAGCAGCAGCGCTTTGTGCGCGAGACGTTTAGAATTGAGTTTCACTTGGGGAGAAGGAAATGTGCTTTTTTTGGTGAGGAAAAGAATTGAAAATAGAACGCTTTCATTTCTACGCGGAGAAAATTACTTGTTTTTTGTGTAATCGTCACGATGTTCCATAGAAATTATTATCTGAAATAGTAATAGTAATGAATAATTATGACATGTCAATGATTTTTTATAAACATGTTATTGTTTCTTTAATAGTTTGTAAACCAATTCTAGCATTTTAGTTTGGTAATCTTTCCTATTAAAACATTAAATTAAATTGGAATCCGATCTTATACATTTGAAAATTCATGGATCTGAAGTCTGCAACGTTGGAATGCAACGAAATTATTTTTTACAATTAACATAACATTTTTGAGAATGAAAATCCATCGAAATCTTTGACATAAAGTTATTGTATACTATAGAATACAAAACCTCCATACGAAATTAATATTAATCAATAGAAATTCTAAATCAAATCAATTTTATTTTTATTTCGTTGCACTCCAACGTTGCAAACTTCAGATCCATGAAAATTCGGTTATGTTAAATTAATAATAAAAGCAAGTCTTTTTGGTTTTGGAAACTAAATAGTCACATACATTGCTTTTCCTAGCACTTCTATCCATTATGGAAACGATACTACCATACATTTACAGATTGCGCAACCCAAAGAATTAAAACAGCGTAGTGTTTTCCACACTTTCATTTAGAATAAAAAAGCAATTACACATTCCCAATCTCCTTTTCTGTACCTTCAAACGACATAAAGCGAAAGTTGCTTTTTCAAACTCCCTCTATATGCTAACCAATATAAACTAACAACAGCCAAGCACCAAGGCGAAATTTGAGCAATTCCAACGACACGAGGAAGAGAAAGGACGCGCGCGCGTCCTCCCATACCGAAAATCTCCCGAAATCCGATGAAATTCCAGACGCGTGGGCGTGAAATTTTCAATTCACCAGCGTCGTTGCGTCACACGCGCGCGCAACAACGCGACCGCACAGACATACACGCGCGCGCGTGCGAATGAAACAGCCATGAAAATAATGATCGTCGGGGAAACGTCCTACGCACCTGTGCTCCCGCTCGCGGGTACCTATACTCTCGGAAGAGTGAGAGAGAGAGAGAGAAAGAGTATATAGCCGAGGCATCGACGCGGCGAAAGGACAATTATCGTCGGTTCTTTGTGAATCCGTCCCGCGGCTCCGTGCGTCACGCACAGGGGATTCATTGTGCCACTCTTTTTCTCTCTCTCTCTAGCCTCGCCCTTTCTCCGCACACGTCTCCTTTCTTTTTCTCTCGACCCTATATGAGTTCTACTTGCTCTTCCGTCTCTTCGTTTTTAATTTTTGTTTCCGTCTGTCGCTCCCAAAAGAGAGCGAGAGTTGCGCGCGCGATCGAAATTACTATACTCGAATGAATAATATAGAGGTCTAGGTTTTTCTCGAGTTTGTGTTGCGCAGCTCGAAACTGCGGTGAATTTATGAATTTGTGAACGCGGTCGGTGTTTTTTTTAAATATTCATTAGAGAATACGTGATAAAATTTATTGAATTATTTATTTTATTCGCCGTGGGGGTTTTTGCTCTATTACACATGCCAAATACAGGCATCATAACGTACTACTTCAACAATTGGTAAGATACTTGGCAAAGTCAAGTTTGGGAGGATTTTATTCCGGTGGGTTTTCGAATTGCCTCTGGGGTATATTCTCGTAGTACATTTGACTTTGAGCGATATTGTCGTACTGCAAAGGTAACTTAAATATTAAAGTTCTTGCTCGGAAAGTTAATGTACCGCAGACATGCGAAGTACAGGACCGTGAAGGGTTAACGACAGGATAACCCTTCAGCTGACAGAATCCTTAACTTCATTCATCTGCTATTCAATATTGAAGTAGAGTCTGGAGCTTTGAGAATCGACGTTAAATGTGTACGTACGCGATAGAAAGAACGAAATTTTACCTCTGTATCTCTGAATTTCTATGGAAGCTCATATTCTCTGGCATTAATAAGTAATCGTATAAATGGGTCCGAAGTTTCCAAAGTTGAAGTTCAACGAAATTAAAAAAAAAAAATTTATTTTACTTCAAGGTTATATCATCTAGTATTAATTTTGCATGCTGATTTAGTGTTTTATAATAAAAAACTACTTTACGGTTTAGATGAAATTTTTATTGTTTAATAAGTTTAATTTATTGTAAAAAATGATTTCGTTATACATTCCAACGATGCAAACTTCACATATAAACCAAAGTAATTTTTCCCTTTAAATTAGAATTACAATTTACCGTAATATTCAATCCTACATTTGAAGTCATATCTATTACCAACATAACAATCCCTAAACGCCACTAATAGTTGTCATTCAAACCCCCAATTATCTCTCGCCTCTCTGCTGTCAGTCACTATTCCTATATGATTCTCTACGTCGCACAAACGCATTCCATCGCGCACGGTTTCACCCATCAGCAACTGATCGTGCAGAAAAATCAGTCGCGTGTACGCCCTGATTTACCTGCACTGCACTCAAAACGCGTGTACAAACGCGCGCAGATTGATCCGGGCGCCCGGATGCTGCGCGCGTAATAGCGGCTTTATCTGGTAGCCCCCACGGTGTCATTTAGCTCGTCATTCGCCCCGTATAAACCAAGGCTCGTGAAAAAACGCGCAGACATCGGCCCTTCAGTTTTTAATCGACGTCGGAGTTTAACACGCGTACGCGCGATATTCATTTGCAGTTTACTCATGTCGCGTGGATCCTTTAAAAATGAAGTTAAAAACCTAGAGCTCTCGCACATCCCTCAAGTATGTAGGTACAGTGGGAGGAGTGAGACGCGTACATACGCCCAAGTCCCACAAAAGGCTGTAAAACCTGGCAAAAAGGAGTTACAATTTTTAACGATCCCCCTTCCTCCGCGCGGCGCGTGCACGCAGAAATACATATATATATATATAAAATTCAAAAGAGAAGGAGACGAGAGAGGAAAAAACAAGCAACAGCGGTGTGGTAGCAACAGATACATACACCCACACGCGGCGGTGTGTATACGGGAAAACATTTTCCAACTGTTCAGCCGCCTCTCTCCCTTTAATCTCCCCCGTCCCATTCTCTGTCTCCCTCCCTCCCTCTGGGTGCACGTACTCACACATATACATGCGTGCTTATACGTGTACACGTGCCGTGTGTATACGTAGACTGCGACGTTGCACTTCCGCGTGTCGCGCGCCGTGATGCGCGTAAACGGGCACACACGTGTGCGTAGCCGCCGCCACCGCTCCCGTCGTCGTTAAATGCACCTCGACGAGACGACGTCGAGTCGCAACCGAGAGCGAGAGAGAAAAAGAGAGAGAAGCGCAGTGAGAGCTTTAAATTTGCATTTTAGTCCCCCGCGCAGGCGACTTTAGTGCAGCACTTTTGTGTGTCTCTCTCTCGTCGTGCAATCGAATCGGCGTCGACGACGTCATGCTCTGACGGCGCTCAGTGCGAGTCTATGTATATATACTATTATATACATACACGCGTGTGTCCAAGTACTGCGTTTACGCGCTGCAAGCGGCACGTGTGTGTATGTATACACAGACATACTCGTGGCGCGCGAAGGTATAATGCGCGCAGTGCATTCGAACCGCGGCGCCAGATCGCGTTTATATCTCTGTTTCTCTTGCAGGCGTTGAGTTTATACTATATACCGACGCGTGTATATTTTCACTCCTTTTCTCTCTATTCCCTGTGTTTCCCTCCTCCTTTCAGACATTTCGCGTCTCTCAAAAACCTATGTATAGGCGCGCTAAAACGATCGCTCGGGCGCGATACATCGGCCATCAGTCGCTCTTTGATTCTCAGCCGCGCGCCAACAGACTCGCTTTTATCTCACTCTCGGTGCGCCTTTATATACATATATTATACACCTAACGCGAACGGACACGCGCCTTTTGTTTTCTTTTTTCGTCTACGCTAAAACCGTAGAAAGAGCTAGAGAGAAAGAGTCAACGCACGCGCGATGGATGATGGCGGAATGTATTATATACGGCGAGAGGGGGGGAACGAGCCCCGGGGATAAATATTATAGTGCGGAACGTTAGCAAGCTCACGACGCTGCACGCGCGCATATACGTGCGGTATATAATAACAGAGTAGTGCGGCGAGTACGCGGCGCGCAGTATATTTTCATCGTCTCCTCGCGGCGAGCCGCGCAGCACGCGCCAGCGTATAAGGGCGATGTATATATACAGCACCGGCGAATTAGAAAAAAAAGCCTTTTAGCGTAATGATTCATTGTTTTGATCGTGAAATACGAGGTGTATTATATTATCCGCGCGCGCTGGTGCGCAATACTATACGTGGTGGGAGTCCGCGTTGCGGGATAGCTCGCACAGATTTTGCTTATTAATCGTCGTCGCTTGGTTCGTGAGATATGGCCGGTAATTATTTATTTTTATTTCTAAGATGCGGGCCGATTTATGGTAGTTTATAGCTACTTTATGATAAGATTAAAGTGAGATTTTTATTATTCTATAGACATGAGATTATATGGTTATGATTTACATGGGAAAACATTTTCACTAATTTATTACAGAATAATTTTCGTGTGTATACGTAAGTTTTGCATGGTTAATTATGCGAAATATTTAAATAATAATAATTTAAAAATAATATATCCGTTTGTTCGATGGTAAATATGTAAAAATCGCATCCGAGTTATTTTAGAAAAATGCTTTCATGGTAAAAAGAAAGAAAGAATCTGACCTCAAACTAAGTATACTACGATGTATACATCGTATATAACAGTTGTGTCAACATCAGAATGATAAGAGTGACACACGAATGAACCACCGCTCGCCACCGAGATAACTCAATCTCACCAGTTAATCAGAGAAATTTTGACCATCTAGATTTATGCGGAGAGAATTTGATACGGGTATAACGTATATATAAACCGGCTTTAAAATATTCATCGAATCGGATGCAACGCCAACGCAATTTACGAACTCATAAATATTTGGCAACGGCTGCCAAACTTTTTTGCCCTCTCGATTCTACAAGAGCTCATTACTATGTAAGTTAACGCTCTGTACCTATCGCGTACGCGGGCTTTACGTACATATATAAAAGTCGTTTGAGCAGCATCGGGCGCGACCCAGTACCGAACTTTTACACATTACCATTTATCTGCACGTTCCGCGTGGCGAGAGCGCGTCGGAATTATCTCTTTGTATCGAGCTGACGTTAAATTAGTTGTTTTGCCGCGGAAATACGAGGTAAAGCGAATACATCGCAGAGAGAGAAGCGAACTTTAAGCAGACAAAGAGCGTATACAACGCTCGATTTAGCCACGTTAACTCTGTAATCTCGGCTAGTCTCGTACCAAGGCACTTTCGCATTACTAAACGCGGAGAAAATTTAATCCTAATACTGCACTCATGAGATATATTTGTCCAATAATCAGGTCAGGCACTTAACGTAGTTTCTTCCTGCATATTTACATAGAGGTTGCGTAAAGACACACAATGTATGTTACATCTCGCATGTGTAACAGTACAATAAAAGAATCGAAGAGGGAAAGCACACAACAAAAGAAATTGGAAAGCTAGAGAGAACAGGTGAGAGACCCTACAAATAGAAGCAGCCTAGCCGCGGAAACCCTGCGTATACGCGCGTCGCGTCGCGCCGTAAAAAGAAAACGAGAGAGAAAAACGCGACTAAAGCAAACAGAAAAAAGGAAATCCACTACTACATCACGACGAAAGGGAAAATAAAGCGCGCGGGCGGGAAAAGTAATCAAGACAAAATGACGGATTAAGAATAAAAGGGGGGAAGGAGAGAGAGAGAGGCGAGAAAAGGAAAAGCAAGCGAGAGACGGGAAAACACAAAACCCCCGGCAAGCGAAATATTTCCGCCGCCGCGCGCGAGACAGGTGATCGCGCGCTCCCCATTCAAAGCCTCGCGCGCGAGAGAGAGACTATACTCTCTCTCGAGCTCCTCGAAATTCGCGCCATTCAGCGTTCCGCCGCGGCGTTTTTCGACGATCGAGCGAGCAAGAGTGGCCCTGTTTGTTTACAACGAGGGAGAGAGAGAGAGAGTAGACTCATCCTCCTCCTCCTTCACTGCCGCCGTTTTTATACAGAGCTCTCGCGCGCCGCCGCCGACGAGGTGAACGAACTCCGCGCGCATACACGCTCGCTCACTCTCTCTTTCTCGCGGCCGATTCTCTGGTTCAGGAGTGAATATATATATGTATACGAGGGAGCCAAGGCGATGCGCGCGTGTGCACTGCAGTGCGCGTGTTTTGAAAGAGCGCCGCGCACGGAGAGAGAGAGATACAGTTGATGAATAGGGAAGATTGAGAAAACAAGCGCGAGAGAGAGAGATTGGGAGAGTGATAGAGCGAAACGGAGGAAAAGTGGGATAGATAAATAGAGGAAGGCGCGCTGTCGAGCTTTTTTTACGAGGTCCAGCGTCGACACATCGCGCGTATATAACGAGAGAAGAGAAGGTTTCCGTGTGCAGTGTATCGGGTTTCGGAGATACGTGTATTGTACGATATAGCACGAACGCACTCCTTTTCTCACACCTATTGTTTATTGTTGCAAGCCACGACGACGACGACGAGCGGCGGGGTGAGTAGTATATCGCGCGGCCCAGTTTGACTTGGGATTATTTCGGTATCTACGGAGACAATGACGAGATTAGAGCGAGTTATTTTCGAGAATCGTGAAAGACCATCTGATAAATGGATGTTGTTGTTGCTATGGTGTGCAAGGCGCGGAGGAATGAACTCATAGGAGCAATATAAGCTGGAAGGAACTATTATAATCTGCTGAGGGAGGTACAGTTGTTCTTCTCGGAGAAAGCAAGAGTCTGATGCGCGTTTTTTATGGAGCTTATGACTAGCGGGAAGGCTCATTAATAATTAATATGATTCCTTTGAATGTCTTCGGATATGAGGATTGTTTGTTGTGAACGTAAAGAATGAAGGATTATAATCGATGGGAGATCATCAAAATCGCGGATTTTAACAATAGAGTGATGCCAGAAACCTTACGTATAAGGCAATGAACTTGAAATCATCCGCATAAATCAGTAATTTACAATGGAATAATTACAGTATGTACCATCATTTTATATCATTTATCAATTCCTACATTGTAAATATCAGTGATAATCGTGCATATTACTCATCCCCATATTAATTAAACAAAAAAAAGATACCATTCATCATTCAACTAACAAATTCAATCCTCCCCGATGTCCCATCCCACCGTGTCGTCGACTACGGCGCACGCACTCACGATTATTATTAATTATTCGCATCATGCGCGTATCATTACGCCCCTCGCGCCGCGCTCATACCATCCGCAACACACAGCGCAAACTCATTTATTCCGTGTGTATAATGCGCACTCGTCCGCGTCCCGCTCGAAAAGGGTTAATCCCTCACCTACGCCTCTTCAGAGCTGGACACTCCTCATTACTTCCCCTCCCTCTCTCGTATACTAGACGCGGCGCGTATACACAGCGATTCTCTTTCTGTGACCTCGCAATGGAACCTCGCCGTGCTGGTGTATATATATACACAATCATCACAATAGGCGCATGGTGGATGTACGTGGGATAAACAAAAAGTCGCGGCGACTTCGTGACGAAGTTTGAGTGTGCGCGACTCTCGACGAGTTTCGTTTCGCAGCGAGCTCTAAACGTCGCGACGAGATGACGACGGGGCCGTGCGACAAAAGAGGGAAACGAGGAAAAGAGGGAAAGTACGATGATAAAGAAATGAAAAGCCGCCTGGGCGTCCATGAGTGCGTATGTGTATGACGACGAAGGAATAGTGCGAAAATGCACGCTTTTATACGCGTACGTGTTTCGAAGGTTTGCGCGATGTTTTCTTCTCCCTTTTTCTTTGCACGTACCTATGGTCAAATAATCGCGAGCGCGCGGTGTTGCAAAGACAGAGAAGTGTATAGAGAAGAAGATAACGGGCCGCAATTGCTTGGTGAAATAGTACTACGGCACATAGTCGCTGGAACTCGTTTTCCAAGCGGTACCTTTCGCGGACTGCAATAGCAGTTCCAATTACGCTCGAGCTGGATTTCTGTTATGGCGCGAGGCGCGTCGAAACATCAAAAGTAGATTAGAGCTTCTCTTTATTTTTTTTGTCTCCGCGGGAGTTGCTACGGCGGTTTTTTTTCTGCCCGTATACTTGAACTTGGAGAGCGTGTTTGGAATTTTTTCGAATGCCTTTTATAAAATCGTTTTGGTTAAGTTTATAGAGAGGCGAGCGATAAGTGGTACTTGGAATATATATAACTTTTAGATTTGAAAACTTTTTGTGCGACGCCGTACGATTCGTTTTTTTACATTAGTCAATATGGGATTTTAATAGGCAGGATGACGAAGTGAAAAGAGTGGAAAAGAAAGTAACGCTGTGAAGAAGAATAACACATGGAAATAAAAGCAATCGACTTTTTTGTTACTGGTCATTTGATGTAAATGTTTATAATTGTCATGCATTACTTGCTGCCTCATACATTGAAAATGTAGATGAGTTATGATTTTAATTAAAATAATCGTATTATATAAAATTAGTATTTATTTTTGATAATCGGATTCAGGAAAATTATGGATTTATACGTTACAATGGTTTTAAAAGATACAAACAAGAAGAATAACATAAAAAGATATAAATTCCGAACTTAATTGCACCCTCGGGTATGTTTTTTATCGTTATCAACCCTCCGAAATTTTCCGATGCTTTTTGGTAATTTACAATTTAAATATGGAAATAAAATAAATTTAGCGACTCGATAGAATATATATTTTTGAAACGAAAAATAGAAAGGAATTTCGAATTTCGCGAAAATTCAGAATTCAAAATCAAAAAATTCTTTCAACAGCACGGTCTAGACAATATCGTTTCGATAAAAGAGTGAAATTCAAAGTCAACGTCCAGCGAAATCTCAAGCGACAACAATCGTTCAACGTAGAGGAGGAAAACACAAACAATAACATCGAGCGTAAACGTCCTCTCGCAGAAATAAGGAACTCCATAACCGAACGAATGACTCACTCGGCACAGTTCATCGACACGGGGGCAATAACTCGCCGGAGAGACCATTTTCTTCTATATGATCTATCGTCCGAATCTCTCGCGTAAACTCGACCCAGACGTCCAGAGTAGAGGCTAATCAGACGATCGCGCCGAAATAAAAACGCCCGGAAGACGTTCGCAACGCGACGATGGCTCGCGAAGGAGGAAGCGAGGAGGAGGAAAACTGGCCCGCAATTTCCGGTATTGTCCCCGACGCTGATCCCGATCGCGAAGGAGCAAAACATCGCTCGCTTGCCTTGTGAATAAACATCGAGCGCAGACGAGAGGCTAGAACTCGCCCCGAGATCAAGGCAATCTCGAAAAACCAAAGTTCCGCTGCACGGGGAGTTTGCCCCGGCCAAACAAGTCCTCTTTCTCTCTCGCCTGGTGCATTTCAACGGAGCTGAAAATCTTCGCGGAGCTCTTTGCTGTACGTATGGAGAAAAGCCTTTTTCGAGGGTAGAACGCTGAGATGAAGGAGAGTGCATTGGACGTTTTATGGTTTTTCATTTTTCCCTTCCTGGATTTTCGACGGATATTTTCGCAGAGATATACATTTGAGACTTTATTGTTTTCGAGTTTTCCATGAATGAAAATGATAGTTGAGAGAAGATGCGCGAAGGCATCTTCGAATGTAATATGTGTTCCCCACATCCGGTGTTTTATAATAATAAATTTTATGAAAAATATCGCCAAAAGTTTTAAAAGAATGTATTTTAAATATTGTTGCGAGTGAAGTAACAAACTTTACAATGTAACGAAATAAGGAAAATCTTAGAGGAAATATTATCGGGGAAACTTTCAAATGAGATTCCGACGTATACCAGAGAGAAGATTTTCTTACAAAGAAGTTTCAAACTGTCAAAAGAAGTATCTTTGAAATTCTAAGCGACTGGAACAGACTAATCGCCGCCGCGGTTGAGAATACATCACTTTGTCAGAGTTTTTTGAAGACTTAAATCTCCATGCTTTGAAACATCTTCTGCAGAAGAGATAAAAATAACTAGAAAAAGCTGCGTCGTGAAAGGAGTTCAGAGTTCACATAATTATCATATTATTTACACAGCAGCGAGTCACCTTATTATGTCAACAAATATTATATCAACACACGATGTCACACGTGTATAAATTCACGTATTTATCGACCCCTAATAAATTCTCAACGTTTCAATAATTCCCGTATGCGCAAGCTGATAGATTCAATAACTCCATATTTTTCAGCACACTGCGCACACCTCGTCCTGCACACTTTTTCACCTCTCTCTATCCCCATTTCATCCGCCTCGTCAGACCCAACTGACGCCCCTGCTCCGAAACATACGTTCCCCCCCAAACCCCAGCCTCGAAAGAGCACAGCGATCCAATCTTCCCTCCGGTCTCACTCGCGTGCGCGCAAGTGTCGATACATACACGCACTCACACATGTACGTATAGGTGTATACCATTGGGCACACACATGCGCACTGCCGCATACACGCGCGTGCGCATTTCGAAATCATGAGATCGCGGAGAGCCGCGCGAGGCAATCGAGGCGAGCCTCCCGTCCGGCAGGCCTCGACAGCACCGGCCAAATAAGGCTCTTTTCGCGTTGGGCATCTCTCTTTCTTTCTCTCTCTCTCTCCCATGCGCCGCACTTTTTTCCGATTCCATGGGTGCGCGTATACTCTAAGGGAGTATGTATGTATGTGTGTTTGTAAGTGTGTGTGCGCGCGTGTGTGTGTGTGTGTGTGTGTGTGTGTGAAAAAGAGAAGCTGAGTGTCGTGCAATGTACGTTGCATTGGGCGAACGTGCGTGTGAAAGTGAAAATTCGAGCGGGTCCGGTGGCCGCGCCGATGCCGCTTCCAAGAGTCGTAAAATTGGATTGTTCGTGTTAATTTCGAGTTGTGGTGTTGACGTAATTTTACGACAGTGGAAAGGTATATATTCGCGTTGCGAGTGTGGCGTTGCATTCTCGAGGAGCGGTTTCGTTGCGGCGTGACTCGTTCGTTCCATGTTTGGAAGAAGCTTGAAAATTATATCACTTTTAATTAAATAAGGCTCAAGGTCAATTTTAAGGATTATTAGTCAACAGCATATATGTAAAGACCGCGCGTATTTGGTTATATTATACTTTACACAATATGTAAGGAAACGTTTAATTGCTAAAATGTTGAAATCATATTAATTTGTACTTTTAATTGTTAAGTGTTAAAGCAATGTGACATTTCAACCTTGACATGGTAATTAAATATTGAAAAATTACTTTCATCAGCATTCCATTTGCAAATATGCACAATTTCGATATTGATGTACATTTTTACAGCGTTATATATTTTTATAGCACAATGTACTTTTAGATTTTAACGCCGGCGAAATACATATCTGCACTTTACAACAGCATATATTTTATAATGATTAAAACAGCAATTCTGTTTTTAGGGTTGTATAGATATTGCAAATTATTATTTTTGGTAGATTTTTACAGTGAAACCGCAATAAAATGTAGATAAGCTCTATGTTTACTATTTTTTGCAATTGTACGTTGTTTACGATTGTTAACACAGATACGTTTTGTATTGTTTTCCTCTACTGTTTTGAGAACAGTCTATCTCGATTCCCTTTGAATGGTTATTGAAGTAATTTTGCAAGTATGAAGATTCTCTTTACCTTCTTTTGAACTAGAACAATACACTACAAAAAGTTTTCAAACCAATGAAGGTAGTGAGTCAAGATAAGTAGGAGATAATGATAGTAATGAGTGTGTACGATAATTACAAATGGATTAAAGTAAAGAGTATAACGGGACCAAATTGACACCAGATAAAAAACTTCCGCTTCGAGTAAATAGACGGCTTCTGGTTAATAACGGTAATTTGACTAACCATTGTTATATGTTGATAACAAGACTTTATTTGTGAAACAGGGGTTTTAAAGCCCGTTTATCAGAACAAAAGTACCTCAAGTATAGTGTTAAATGTTAGTTATGAAAATAAAATCCCCTCAATAAGTTAACAAGATTCCTGTTTTATGAAAAATCAAGAGTTTATTTTGACCACCAAAATATACTCCCAACGTATACAGCATAAAATAAATATGTTCTAAAGTAAACAATCCGTCAAAAAGTATATTGATAGTTTATTAGTTTGTTCCAAACTGTTTTCATACTTTTAAAAAGTTTTATTTTTCAATGTAAATGAACTTTATTTAAAATATTTTGTTAAAACAATGTTAAAATATGTCTATATTAACTTCGAAATTTCAATTGAATCAGATATTTTCAAGAATTGCATAGTTTTGTATACTTCAAAAGTAGAATAAATACTGAACAAACATTATTGATATTTTGAAAGTTGTATGTAGTTGTTGTGAAGTTTGCATGCAAGACAACATTACTTTCGAGATAATAAATGCGATTTTAAAAATTGCTACTTTGAAGAAAAAAAAAATATTTACTTTTCGTAAGATCGATGGTCCCTGTGAAATTATTACACCCTAGAGAGCATTTCTTGTTCTCTAGCCGTACAAATGATTACGGATTACCCCGTGACTTTTATAAAGATTGACTCCCTTATTCATTCTGTTTATTGCGTTGGGGAGTTTTTTGCCCGGATTTCTTTCCGTGTAACAGAACAGCTCTTATTTGTTCAAACGTCACCGTAGATAATATTTTATGAGCATTTAATTAGCTGACCTGCTAGTACACGTTCCGATGTAATATTACAATTTATAATTTCTAACTTATTGCACAGTAGTCACCGGCTGTCATCGTCAGTTCAAGTTCTCGCGCGCGAGTTTATTTATGAGTATCTATTACTCAAGCAAAGTTAACTTTGTTGATTATTTATCGCGCGCAAACTGCAAACGAAGTCAAAGTCAAATGCCTTGCAATCGTTAAACACTATAGAGTCGACAGCGGTCGGTCAGCAATGAAAAAGACCGATTAAAATACGCTACTTTGGGTATAAGTGAATGTTAAAACTGCCAAATGCATTAAATTTTCGGAGTAAACAATAATTACTTCTGTGTGCGAGGAATTAAATTAAGCTAACGAATCGAACGCCCAAGGTTAATTAATGTCCGTTTTATCGATCTCTCGGCTATAGATTCAGCCGTAAAATGAGAAGTCATAAAGTTACCTTATCATCAATGAACACATTCACCGATATAACAAATGCCAATAAAGGTCCATATACCGAACAAAATTGCAACCTCCAATTTCCCGAAAATATAGCGGCTCCCGAAAATGATCGCAACTCACCAAAATCCCATACGCAATAAATCGCCCTTACATTATTAACACGTCCACCACACCGCATTTCTTCATTCTCTCCCTCCCCCCATAACCACTCTAATGATGGCAAGGTACGATCCTCGTATATAATCACGACCCAAGTCCATCCATCCCGGCAGCAGCCTCCCGAAGACATCTCACGCTGCGCTCAATTCTCGCGAAACGAGAGGCGTTATATAGCCCTCGCTGCTCGGACGTCAACGGCGGCGGCGGCGCTCCTCGTTACGCGTTTAAAGAGCCATCGATTTCTGCGTGCATTCTCTATACCGCTGGCTCTCCTCCCCCGCCCTCATCCTCCTCCCTCTCTCGCACGCGCGCTCGCTCATCCTTGAATCGATCTCTACTCTGCTCCCTGCGCGCACGCGTGTGTGAGAGAGTGCGGAGGGAAAATTCTCGGTCGAGAGAAAACATTAGTCCAGCGCGTAAGTATATAGGAGGGCGGAGGGGAGAAGAAAAGGAGGCAGAAGAAGACGTGTATATATAGTGTTGAGTTGAGATGAAAAAGAGAGAGCCGAGCGCACGGCACGTGCTGCTGCCGTCGACGTCGTCCCTTTATCGCGCGCCCACACCCCCAATTCTCTCTGGTCGTCCTTGACGTCGCTGCCACTGCCGCCGCAAGCCTGTTTTATACATGTGTGGGTATACATATACACACAGCCTACATAGCTACAGTGCGGAGGGAGATGAGTGAGTGTGTATGAGTGCGCGTACGTGATTCCGGCTCTCAGCGAGCTATATAGTAGCTGTCTGTCTGCTCACCTTGCGACGATGCGTTGGGGGCCTCTGGAGGGTTGGGAGCACCGAGCGAAGCACACTGGGAACGAGAGAGAGGGAAGGTCGTTCTTCTCTCCCTCACTCTGCTGCTGATGATACTGCCGAGGAATTCACTGTGGTCGTAGCCGGCCTTGATAACGATGGCGTAATCCAATATGGCAGCCCACGCACATGTCAAAACAAATCACCGGCGTAGCGTAGTAGTAGTGGCGGTAGTGCAGGGTAGTACTACGATCATCGCCGTCATTCACTGGACCGAGCGACGATAATAATAACAACATCAACAACAGCAGTAACCACGATGTGACGCCGGCGATTTAAAGGGCCGCATAAAGCTTCGTGAGCGTCCTCTCACGTCCGTCGGCACAATTATTATATTTATTTATTTACGGTGTTTTATTATTGCGGCAGAAACAGAAGCAAAACAACGAGAAATAAAGAAAACAAAAGAGAAAAAAGAAAAAAGAAAAGAAAAACGATTAACAAAACGCGCACTTGTCGAGACGAGATGTCCGCTGCAATGGTGTAAACGGAATCTCCGGCACACGTTTCTCTCTCTCCCCCTCTTTCTCTCTAAATAAAAAACTTTGTATGCCGAGTTCGCCCGGTCACCGCCTCCCTTGTATAGGTTAGGTGTCAGCCGCGGCCGCAGGTGTAAAACTCCCCGATAGGGTCAATGACAACAACACACATATATATAAACGACGCTTAATTTTTCTTTCTCTTTTACAACACAGCCATGCGTGTGCCTTGACACACACAACCTCTCGTTCTCTCTGTCGCGGCGCTGCTGCTACACACAGCTGCGCGCGCGATATGCGGGGGCGGCTCGAGCAGAGAGCCGCGCGCTCAAGAGAGGCAAAAACAACACACGTGAAGACGGGATTCGGGCGCGCGTTGCGTGCGCGCGTCACGAGCGTCGATCGGCGACTGGAGAGCGCCGTGCCTCTGCGCCGCCGCCGCCGGGAGCAATATCGCGCGTCGTCGCCAGGGCGCATACTCGTGAGTAGAGGGGGAGAGAGAGAGAGAGAGCGCAGCACGTATACTATATACACTGCTGCTGCTGCTGCTAGATGCAGTGTCGCTCATCCGGGGGATCCGCGAGCGAATGCGAGGTGGTGGCGAGAGGGGCGAGGGCGCGTGTCTGCGGGCTTCGATTTTTTTTCTCTCGCGCCCGCGCGCTTTGTCTGCGTGTATATATATACGTGCGGCGCGCAGTCTCGTGTATATATACCTCTGTACGGTGTGTAGGTGTATGTAGCTGCTGCCACTGCACAGTCTGACTGCGTGCGCGGATTTTTCGCGAGGGCTTTTCTTCGGTGCGCGGAGGCAGAGGCAACTCTCTCACTCTCTCTCGCGAGTTTTGCCTAGTTCGTATATACGCGCGCGGCGTGTGCAATCGATGCCGTCGCGAGCAAGAGAGAGAGAGAGAGAGAAGGAGAAGGCCTGCAGAGTTGCTACTGCTGGTTGTGGGTGTAGGTGGATATATAGGGGAGAGGGAGCGCACGGGACGGGCGACGACGACGGTGGAGGCGGCCTTGACTCCGGGCTCCTTTGTTTACGGGGGTCTCTAGATAAATAGTGTTTGAGTGGCTTTGTACGTTTTGCGCTTGTTGCCGGGGTGGGTGTATATGTATATAGGTAGATGATAAGGGGGGAGGGGGGGAGAAGTTTGGTGGACGTGATGGGGCCTCGCGAATGCTTGGAAGCTGGACGACGAGGAGGATTATTAATTTTCGAGTGTCGCAGGATGCGCCTTTGACGACGTTATACATATTTGGTTATGAAGGATATTTGCTGATGATATAGAAAGATTGTAGGAATTTTTCCTGAGTTTTGATGCTGAGCTAAATTAAATTTATCAGTTTAATTCAAAATTTCTGTATAAAACACATCTGAAGTAATAGACAAATTACATTTTCATATATCTTGTTAACGCATAATTTCATCACGGATTAGGACGAGGATTACGATAAAATATAAGTGCGTACTATAGATAGTTCCTTGTAGTAAATTATCTTTTAAATGTCATTACGCACGCATAACATTTTTATATCAATAATGGTCAATATAGTATCCGTATAGATTTATCTCTTACTATG
Source organism: Torymus auratus (assembly GCA_900474315.1). Lineage (NCBI taxonomy): Eukaryota > Metazoa > Arthropoda > Insecta > Hymenoptera > Torymidae > Torymus > Torymus auratus. Next base: position 9,496 of record UXGD01000580.1, on the reverse strand, counting down.
CTATGAATCAAGTCGGACACGATTTGAAACTTTACTGGTACTTACTAATTTATCTTCTCTAATGAAAGCTTCCTCGGAAATTAACTTATTTAATACGTTTACTTCGTAATAACAAGCACAGAAAATCAAAGTTAATGTTATACTTATAGGAAAATAAGTTTCCATTTGCAAGCGTTTGAAAAAAAAGCCGTCACCATAAGTGAAGTACATTTCCGTGCACATATAATGTAGATATTTCTACTCGATTATATATATTTATATATGATTCTGTATTACATTCATCTAACTTTAAAATTTTTATGAATTGCAACTTCTCGATATCAAGAGTTGTATATACTGTTAGTCTTGTTAATGATAATATTTATTGCATAATCTTGTCCGTGATAAAAACGCAACGTATGAAAATTACTCGACTAATTAATAAAGCCATTTGGCTAGATTAGCAATTTTCACATAAATTAAGTTTAAAATACGATCGATAAACTTTATTGAGCGTGAAATAATAGTAAAACGAGGCAAAGGCTGATAGATTAAACGAAGCAAAAAGCAGATGCAAATTTAACGATAAATTTTTTAATCGTATAATTTATGTGTTTAAAGCTCATCTAATAAATTACTTAATGATTAATAGTTTGTATTACAGTATTGATATTAAATTCACCAAAAATAACTTAAAAGTGTATACTTACAGTATATTTCAATATTAAATTTAAGATTATACGAAAATGAATAAGAAGATATTTAAAAAACCATACCTAAAATAAATGATTTTTCGCAACATTCTTAGAACTTTAAAGTCCATTATTCTACAAAAGTTTTATTTTAGGCGTATATTCTGTGGGCCCAGCAAAAACCCACCTTTTCCGATCGCGAATCCATCAACCTCTTCAGGCAACATAACGCTTTTAAAAGTACGCGAAAATAGGTACGCGAATATCGAGAGAAAACCAAGCTCTCGCTCCCTCGTCGTTATTATTTTACGCGACCTATAAAAACTGCGGCCTCTCAATAAGGAAAAGGCCACCTTAATTAAATGACCTATTATTATATTTTACATCGTAAAATGCAAAAGCAATAATTCCATCACCCGTATATAAGCGATAAAAGCTTCTCGGAACCCACCTCCAACGATCCGTGTATAGAATTAAAAATACCTCGCACACAATGCGCCAACTTCACGCGGGGGGGCACATTAAAAATGCACGCGAATATTGCGGAAAAATTAAAAATCTCGCGCGGCTAAAAGGATCCTTTATCTCCGTTTCTTTCCACCAAGTTATTAATCGTCATTGATCACGGAGGTCACGGCTTCATTATCTTCCCCGAGCTTTTATTATATCATTTGAATTAGCCATTAGCTGTGGAGTACTACACTACTACTCGCTCGATCGATTTCTTCGGCGCTTTTTAATATATAAATACCGGCGTATACGAGCGCCGGCCTCACGATAATAAAAGCTACGGTCGAAAATAGCGGCGTGTGTATATGAGCGTACAACTCGGTTGTACGAGTTTACTATCAAGAGTCACACTTTTCTCTCTCCCCTCGCGGGACCACTTTTACACACACATATATACACGTGGACGCGTTATACACTCATTCTTCTTCTCATGTGCGGTCTTCTATATATATACTCGCACGTGCCCGCGTACGTGTGTATACGAAGATGTCGAGGTGAGTAATGTAAAGTGACCTGAAAATACCCGCGGCCTATATTCCGCGGGTCTCTTTCTCTCTCGGGTGTGTGCGCGCTTGTGTTTTCTGTCCGCGCGCGCATGCATGGCGGACACTTATTCGTTTTTTTTCTTACTCCCTAGCCGCTGCTGCTCCGACGCGCGCCCTCCTCGTTTGTAATATTTTTCCCCGCGCTCCTTTTCTCTCTCATTACGAGAATTTTACGGTTAAAGTTGCGAAAATAACCGCGACTCGGGCGATATTTCTGTGCGGGTGCTGTGCGATAAGATTGATAAATAACGTGTACATTCGATGTGTGGCGCTGTAAAAAGAGAGCAGAGAGTGTAGTACGTGCCGTGTATTTCGTATGGTCGGCGCACGAGCGATAAAAGTTGCAAATAATAAATTGTTTTGAATTTCACGCGGAGATTATGTATCATAAATTTATTTTATTTTACATGTATATACATATAGGATTGTTGCACGTTTGTTGGAGATGTATAAAAACTCACGGCCTTTATTACAATGTTTTTTTAACAATGCACGCGAATGGAATGACAACGTTAATTAATGTTTTAATGTGGAAATTGTGTAAAATTTATTTGTTAATTTCAAGTTGTTACTTAAGTAACAACGGGGTAGCCGAAATTTTTACAATTTGAAAATCCACTGACGACCTCGTTTAACGATTTTTCTTTAAGTTTGACTAGAGTAGTAGAGTATTATTGTTGCCATTCTGTGTATTTTCGCTACTCCAATCGCATATAGATTAATAATTGAAAGTACACGAAGTAAAGAAGCTTTCCCCAAATACGCCGCACGCATCATAAAATAATCACCGTTTATGTCAAAAACGAAATGCACATAAAATCGGTCATACAGAAAGCGTCAGATATTTTTCATACCCGTGTTGTATGTACGCGACATTTTCGAAGCATTCGCATTTCTATTTTTTTTCCAAGTAGAAAATACATCTCCTTTTATACAAAAATAACTTTTTAACTTTATTTTTCTGTGTGCAGATTATTCTTGTCGTGAAGTTTTAAAATAATTATGTTAATAAAGAGCGATTGTGTATTTCATACGAATATTTTTATATTCATCATATATTATATTACTAACTCCAAATAATGTAACGTTTGAATTTTTGTTACACTGCACGAGTACATATTTTTGAAATATTTTTTGAAAAAGAAACTATTTCATATCCGACATATTTTGGCGAACGCTTTCATTGTGTCAGTTAAAAATCTACAAAACATTAAAACCGTCTCAAACAACGAAGCGAAAGTTACTTAAAATATTCAAGCCGCCTAACTTAAAAGCGTATAAAAATCTCCAGCATTTTTTTTCGAGCATTCACAACACAGGAGCTTTTAAGACAATGGCAAACGATATCTTCTTCGAAAACACAATAAAGACGCATAAAAAATCCTCCTTTGTTTCCTCCTCCCACCGCGTACAGAAAAGTACATAGGCTCCAGCATGCATAGCGGCATAGTCAGAATCTTCGCTACTTTTTCCGCAGTGTCGCGTTTTCTCATCCCTCCTTCTCTCTTCCAGACTCTCTCGTTTCCTGCACGGTCCAACGAAAACAATAAAAGGACCCAGACGACGACACGGAGGACACACACACGGTTTCCCGGGAGTTCCGCTCGCGTGCTGCACGTGCATCGCTTATAAGGACGACGCTCCTCTCTTCTCTCTCACTCTTAGACTCTCGCTTTCGATTGGCTTTACGAAAGAGCGCAACATCTGGCGCTTGCGCAAGGACGCATATATGAGAGTCCCGGAGAGCAGAAGAAGATGCGTCGTGTATATGTATACATGTGACGATCTCGGCTGATGCGTGAATGCCGGATCCGCGCCAGATTGGCCAGTTCCTGTTGCGCCGTTCTTGCGACACTGCATTCGCACTCTGTCTCTCTGGGAATGTTCACGTTCTCGCATGCATATACGCTTTTCGAGGGCCGCGCTTTTTGCGACGTGCAGAATGAGATGAAGAAGAAGAAGAAGCGCGAGGAATGTGCAATGTGGCGTTAGAGAAGATTATGGAGTTGCAAGTCTTTTTTTTTGCTTCGCGTGATGAATTACGCTAAAGAGTCGCTGTGGTTTTGTCAAATGTCGTGGATGTCGTACATTGTATACTGTGGGAATCTGCTATGTGATGCATGATGTATATTGTATGGTATGAATAGAATGTGTTTAAAAAAGATGAATAATTGATAGATGTTATGACTACAGGAATTATATTTAATCAATAATACGTTTCAAAAGTAATAAATTCAATAGCCACGCAAAATGTTATAATACCTATATTTAAAACAATAATGAGATACAGTAAATTTAATTATAATTTTGGTTAAAAGTAAGAAAACTTGTTGAAGTCACACAATGAAGGACTTGGATTTGAACCTTCTGGAGTTCTTAATTAGGAAATTTTCTTTGATGTCTTTATGGCTTCCATGAGAAACAAAAGTAATGTGTAAATGAGTTTTACGACAGCTGCCGCGGCGAGTCTACCGTCGGTAAATACAATGCGGTCTTTGAATGGTCTTAAGTGATGACTTTATCTTCTTTAAAGTGCTATTTTTTTTTCTCGATGGGATGACGAATTTTTGCATTTATACTTCAAAATTATATAAATAAATTATTAACATTTTTTACGGCTTTATGGTATTGATTATTCATTTATACATGTTTAAAAATTACATTAATATCAAAAAATAATTATGAAATATAAAAATATTATGTATTTTATTAATGCTGTATAATATGCCTATAAAAATGCAATTTAACATATATCTTTCTTTCTGGTATAATATTATGTAGCCGGAGGTCGTTGACACTTTCGCGGGTCATCTGCCGCTTAGAATGCTCTGTGGGTCTTCGCGCTCCTTCCTTGGGGACCATCCATTCGATAAATTGTCAGTTATGACACGAAAAACTTCCGATGGCTTTCTGGAGAATAATATGGCTTATATATTTATACAACGACAACGTTATTCTATTACTCAAAATAACAAAATTCCGAGCACGAAGATCTATCTCTAAAACACTCCATCAGCGATAAATTTCATCAAAACAAATTACCGCTTCAATTTAACAATACCAAGTTTCTACATCAATTTAACGAAACAATCGTCGTCACCACTTTCTCGCCGTCTCACAGCACGCGTGCAAGACGACAATCTTGCGGTGTGTCGTCGGAATTGGCGTAAACCGTGTATAACGCGATAATACTGGATAAATATACGCTCCTCACGCTTATACGTATATAATACACGAGGAGAATCGTCGTCGGCGTGTGCCAGTGACGGACGTGACACAGATCGTCGCAGTCCTCGTAATTCTGGTTTATCAGTCGGCCACCTTCCGTCAATCATGATGCTCGTTATCGCCGGCTCCCCGGCTCCAGCTGGCGCGCGCGAGCTGTCTCATTATTTTACGTTCAGACGCGCCAGCCAACCAGCTAGCAAGCCCTTCAGGTGCACGCCGAGGAGACGCGCGACCGACGTTATCGTCAAAACCGGGGCATTTTGCGAAATTGACTGATGTTTGCGGAAATGGCGCGTTGGTTTCTTGATTTATTTTTGAATTTTTTGCGTTATCTTGTCGTAAATTATAATGAAAAACTTTTTAAGTATATATAGTTGTCGAGATAATTATAATGTATTTGAATTGTATGTCCTTAGACTATACTAATATTACTTATCGATTTCCTTGTAGAAAGCAAAGGTTATTTCCATTTTACCTTGCACAGCCATGCTTGTGTTTGTAAAATAACTTTCTATTTACGTTCTATACAAATGTCTAGAATACCTTATTTGCAGTGCAATTTATAGCATTCTATATGTATCGCAGCGCAATTACAAGTCTTTAAATAAACTCAGGGTTAACACCAACCATCACCCACATTTTCTCTCATATTCAATACCTCCCACTAATTCAACTAAATAAACAAGAACAAAATACTCTTCCATTTTTTCCCAAAAATCTCGCTTTACCGCATTGTCTCTGCGCAAACCGCGCCCTATTTTTATCGCCGAGCGATACCAAAAAGCTCTCGTCGGCAGCCGCTTGCGTGGAACTGTCCTCCCCTCCCACCGCCCCTATCACGCGTACACACACATATCCCCGAACGCTCTCACGCACGTATATACATAAAATCTCGGGCTCAATCACCGTATCCGTGCCGAAAAAATCGAGATAAAAAAAGAAGCCGCAGCAGCACAACGCATAAAGAAAATCAAAAGACACGCGCGTACTTGCTATCGACTGTATTATATCTCTAGCATAAAAAAGTAGGTGCGAACACAGTCTGCTCATCGATCGCGATCTCGTATACCCGAATGAATATGAAAGGAAGCGTTGTGCTCCGATATGTACAAATACACAGAGAGAGTGTCGGAAACCATCAGGCGTTCGGAAAAACATATACTCGCGTACGCTGTGATATCTGGACCAGCGAAGCCTAGTATTGTCTTTGGGACGCGAGGTGCTCTTGCTCTCCGTCAAACGTTTATGACGCCTGCGCGCGCCCGCGTTCGACTTTTACGAACGGCAAAGCGTTTCCAGGTCTCTCTCTCTCTCTCGTTTTTACGATTCATAAAAAGCGCGCGCAGACGCTTGCTCGATCGGCTCGACGTATATAGATATATAATATCGCTCTTTGTGCATTCGGCCCTTTTTTTCGCGCCGCGCGCGTGTACGTGTAACGCGGTTCGAGATTTATTACACGGTGCGTATCGGTGTGACCCCAGGGTCTTAGAGAGAGAAAGATACGTCATGGCCTGATCTCGGTGGGCGTTCGATTGAATGCGAGCGGCACTTTTATATGTGCTTCGAAAGAGAGTCGCGCGTGTATTGTAAGAAAGAAAGCATTTGGTTTAAGGCACACACCACACATCACATATGGCGGTATAACTGCGGATCATTCCTTTTTCGACGTAATGGAAATAACAAAAATGTAATTACGCCGAGTGGGTCCGTTTTATTGTTGAAGTTGTAAAGTGTGCTGTGATGGTTTCGTTATTACTTATGCAAATACGGTATATATTTACGTCGCTGCTGTTTAGCATTGAAAGATCTTGATAACGCGCGCGACGTTGAGATATCGAGTGCTGCTGCCTTCTACCTTAATTATATTATGATTACTTCGGCGCACTTTGTGCCTTATCATTCAAGGTAGTTTAGAAATTTTTCTTTTTTGATTTTAATCTTGTATAACATTTTTCCAGATAAAATATATTATTGTATGTGAAAACTGTATTATATTCTATGCTTTGCATCAGATTTTTAAATTTATAACTCACGTGTTATCAGAAACGAACTAATCGCTGGATAAACATTTATGTACGTTACCTCAGCTTTCTTCACGCAACGACAATAATACATTCCCAACGTGCGGCCTCATAAACCGTCCTTTTTATCTCCAGCCAACAAAGAGATTGAAAAAAAAGCCGAAACATTTACTTTCCCTGATTACTTCTCAGCTTTCCCTCCCGTCGTCATTTAGGCACCGAATTGGTCATGAATACCGAAACAGTAGATTGAACTCTTACAGCGTCTAAAGCCTCACGCACGTTTCTCTCCCTCTCTCACCCTCCTTTTATAAATCTTCCAGCAAATCTTCCTTGCAATCATTCTACGCTAGTTCGGCGCATCATCGTCGCCCGGTCGCTAGTTCGGCGCATAGTCGTCTCCTGCATGCACATAGCCATATAATAGCAACGCACGAAACGATTATCCGGCGTTATAACAAAATCGAGGCGAAAGATATCCCCGCACGATAACAATCGCGTCTGTGCGCGCGCTGTACGTAATTATACCGTGAAATTGGACGCTTTTCAATTTTCCCCGGCGCCGGAACAACTCTATCATTATAGGCCCTGGCAGTGGCGCACCATAGCTCTGTGTTCCTATATTTCGATCCCCTATATACAGCACACGCGGCATAGCCGACGCTGCGAGCTTTATATACGAAACCCAAACTCTTATCTAGTCGTATAACCCGGAACGCTATCGCGTACCATAGCAGCAGTGACTCGTATACACACACGCGCGTATACTTACATATAAACGCGTAACCTTCGCCGTAGCCTCGCGCTCCCCCAATTCGGGGGCGGCGAAAAACAATGTCCTCCCATAAATTACGTCGGGTCCAAAGCACACCGTGCGCACTGCGAGGAAAGGCTTTTCCGGTCTGTGTATGTATATATATATATACGTATAATACAGCACCCTTCTCGCGCGCGCGCGCAACGAATTTGTCCTGCAGATAACGAACAGATGACTATACGCGCTCTCGCGTCCACCCTACGTGTATATATATACAGTCGCGTAGCCTTCAACCGCGCGGCGTAATCGCATTACACGGCCCGAGCGCGAGTGTGTCTGTCTGTGTGTGTGACGCAGGTCCCTATCTTTCACCCAGTATTTACTCGCAGGCCATTAGGCATAACGCGAGCGAGCTAGCGCGCGGATCTCCGGGTCGCCGCGAGAATGTCACAGGGGGTATTCCTCGAGGGGGGCAATGTTCTCTCTCTCGCGTGCAGGACGGACGGAATCGATATATCGGAGGGATTTGGAATTTCACCAGGGGGTGGGGTGGGTTAGGATACGGCGGAGCGACGGGGGAGAACGAAGGTGGCGAGAACGGAATGGGAAACGTGTGAAGTGACGGCGGGAGAGAGAGGAGGCGCCGCCTAGGATAGAGAGAGACAGATTGATTTATATATTAGGAGGGGTGGAGAAAACGAGATGCATGGATACGGCCGCTATTTTCGCTATCTCGATCTGAATTGAGTTCCCCGAGTTTGTGATGTACACTGCGCGGCTTCGATGGAATAGGTTCCCCGCCCCCCGCGAGCGTGTGCCGGGGATATATCTTAGAAGCGAGAGTGCGGAGTGGTGTATGGATGATCAAAAGTGAAGGTGATCAAAGCAGACGCGGGGATGATGCGCCGATGAAAAGTCTACATTGGCCTGTTTAAAAAGCCCTACATGTTAATTAATTGTTTCTTTTTCTTCTTTCCCGCGAGATCAAAGTGTCGTTGTTGGCTTAGAAAACATTTCGACCTTGAGCTGCTTAAAGGTTCGTCATTTTTCATGTTTCAATTTGGTAATTATTTGTTAATATTGAAGAATATACATTAATTAAATGATTATTTATTAAACTACTTCGAACTGTATTTTAAACAAAATATTATTGTAATACTTAGCCATTAATAGATTTTCCATTATGAATTTTGATTAAAACAATATTTATTTAGATATAATATTTAAATAAACCTGTTTATCAAGGTAAAAATATAAATTGGTTTGATATCCATTTAACAAAATTAATGAGGATTGGTTTCGAAAATCAAATTATTCCACTTTTTGACGAAATTACTTGTTAGTTAATTATAAGAACCGAAATTGAAAATTTGGTCGCATCGCATCAATATTTAAACAAAAGTTAAATTTAAACAATGCAAAATGAACATTTCTTTTATTTACTCGAGATCTAAAAAAACTAGATTGATTTGATTTTGAATAAACATTTTTCAAATATTCTACGCTTATTTTTTCAAAATATCGTATACCATGGTGAAATAGAGATAGAATTGAGAGCTAGAGGCCGTTTTGCAGCACACATTTCAATACAATTTGGCTCTCTGCTCGATTAGATTTTATCTAGCAGTTTAATCAGCGAATATTTTTGAATGCAGGCACAGAGGAAATTGGAAATATTTCCGCGATGCTCTATCGCGTTTCGAAATCAGTTAAATTCCAAATGATATCAGTATAATAATCTGTTCTCTAAAATCATGATTT
>UXGD01000579.1:0-53156 GCA_900474315.1 Torymus auratus | reverse complement strand
CGTTGTCGTATCTTAAATACTTGCAATGTGACAGTCAATAGAAGAGACATCATTTTTTGACGAAATAGAGGAAATTTTAGATGAGATTCCCCATATCTCAAGAAAAAGGGCCCATTGGACGGAAATATCAGCACCTCATTTTTATAGGTACCAGAAATCGACTCTCCAATGCCCGCGAAAATCCGTTTCCCGGAGGCCATGGACTCTCCTTGTCAATAATGATATTTTATGTATTAGACTAGAAATTTGAGACACTATAAGACTTGACGAAATTAATCATTGATATAGTATTTGCAATATTCACGAATCTATATTTGCATTTATAATACTATATATAACTACGTTACATTAATAATGGAAATCCGACTTTATTATACTTTTTTACTTTGGAAAATTTTTGCCGTTTTTTAATTTAATTGATTTAAGACATGATTGACTTACTGTTTTAAATTATAAAACTGTTCCTATTCTATAATACTAAGCTCCTAAAATTTTTTTAAATGTTTGAAAACAGTTATAGTTAAGTTACATTATTACTATATATTATTGATTGATATTACACAACTAGTCTAAAAAAAGATAATCTATTGTTTGCCAAATCTATCAACCAGGGAGATATCGTACTTCATTAAGACAATATTCCGGTGAAACTCATTTCAAAATTATCAAAGGTTGTTTATATGTCTTTTTTGATTTTTATAAGGCAAACTGTTATTGTAATTCTTAGATCACGTAGTTGTTTAAACCTAGGATATTTATCGTATTATTGCGACAATAAATTATGTGGAACAAATTGTAGATTACTTAGCATGTATCATAACGCAATTTAATGGTAGTGTATATAGTGTACATAGCGTGTTAAAATTACGATTACGATTAGCATCCGAAAAATGTGTCATGCACATGATCCACTTTCATCGGTATATTGCCTTAACATTAAAGCAATATGTACTGCCATGTATTATGGTCAATAAATCAATTGTTTATTTGATAATTGCGCCTCGACCGCATTATTGTTATTTCCACCTTTGTCCATTGTAATTTTATTCCTCCGTTGAATTTGCGCGTTCGATGCTGTTGCGCCGTTTCCATAGCATTTCGCAAAAGCTGTCGCAACATCTGGCGAATTAAAGCGATTGTACCTGCACATATATACATATTTTAATTTTTTTAAACGAAAGACATTTCCTTAACGAGAATAGGTGCTGCATTATTGATTCGATTGATATTTCCTTTGTTTTGGCTTATTTGTATACCGTATAATTTGAACGATAAATATCGCTCACGGTATTCACGTAAAATGACGAGCAGCGTATGAATTTGTTCGTTAATTTTATAAACCACTCGCGACAATATTTTGAATTTCCAGGAAAATTGTGGAGCTCAAAATTATTATATACCGCGTCGAAATATGCTTTTTCAATATTGCTTGTAATTTATTAAACATTGGACCAGTAAACGGATGAATCTGTCATACACATATGAGCTTTGTTGAGATGGAAGAAAAAAGATTATTATCTGGGTGTGGTAAGGAAAAAGGATTTTTGCATAATTTTAGATCCTCTTTATGTACTTGAAACATAAAATCGAATACTTAGAACCTTACATTTTAAAGAAAAAACTCAATTTCAAAAAGAGCAAAAATTCACTTAACTGATCGACAATTTCGTTACTTTGGAAAAAGAGCACAAGTCCGCGTAATGAATGAAAAATTGAATTTCACCGTTTTTATGTTGTTGGGTTTCCAAAAAAGAAAAAAACAATAATAAAGTCCAGTCGCTTAAAAGTACTGTGAGATTTATAAGAAGAGCTCAAATGCTATTTTATGGTTAAAAAAATTCCATTACTTTTACAACGATTGCTGCAACATTTGACCCGTAATATCTCAAAAACATTAGTCCAGTGAATAGTGCCCTTATTCATTTCCACTACACAGATTTATAGGTACTAAATAATAGATCGGTAACTATTACGAAACATGAAATTAAATATTCAAATAATAAGTCATTCATAAAGAAAATTTCATGGCAAGTAATAATAACTTATTCACAATAAATTTAATTCCAACAGAATGATCATTATACAGTAAAAATCCACAATCCGTTAAAAATAAAAAAATCTTTTTTTCCCCTCTACGTATATTTATATTCTCTCAAAACGTCGCTACATCCAAAAGAAGAAACATTTCGAACTCTACTGAGGGAAGAAAGCGAGGGAAAGAGAGAACCGCGCAATGGGGAAACCGACGAGGGGTTACGCGAGGGAGGCGAACGCGCCGCTGATAATCGAGCCTGATTAGCAGGAAATCAAATGCATTGATTATCGATCAGTCGCGGAAACACACTCGACCGTATCATTGCCGCAGAGCGACGGGGTGCGGCACAAAACAGAGGCTGTACGAGCGTGCGAGAGAGAGAGAGAGACAGACAGAGCGAGAACGTCAGCGCGCGCGTTGGAAACTCCATCGGCGTGTGGCGCAGGTGTATAATCTGGAAAGCGGTTAGAGCGCGCGTAATGGATTCTTTTAGACCCTCGTGCTCGCCATATATACAGACATACACGCGCACAGATATAGAAGCTTAACGGTGATAATTCCTCATACTTCCAGCTCGATTCATCGGCGTTTTTATCATAACCCGAGCAGCAGAGCGAAGCGTCTAAGAAGAAGGCGGAGAAAGAAAAGTTCCAAGGGGTACTAAATATCGCTCTCTCACGAAGAGTAACGCGATTGCGGATGAATAAGGGGCACGGCGCGAGTGTGTATAGACCGATTATTATTTCCAGTCCATGAGGCGGGCACGAGTCTGTCGCGGGCAGATAAGCCGTTCTCTCGTGATCGAGAAGAAATCGAAAAGTGCAGGGAGTCGTGAAATGAGCGATCGCACGCATGCGCATCGAGACAGGGGTGGAAGCGAGACAGACGGGTCCTGGTATATAAAGCGAGAGTGGCGAACCGATCGGTTTTCAGTACAGGATGCGAGGCCTGCGTCACGCGCGTACACGCGAAGAAGAAAGCAGCAGCAGTAGTAGTGTATTATTGTTGCTCTTAGTGGATGACGCATAAGCAGCGCGTAACAGGTGGACGCTTCAATCAGTGCTCGCTCGCTTGTATCTATAATTCACGGCTCGCATTGTCCCCGGCGTCGTGCATTAAGAAACAATTCCTCTCTCTCTCGCTGCACGGCATGTAACAGGTGGATTCTAGCCGCGCGCCCTGCACTCACCTTGACGAGGAGAGAGACGACGACGACGGGATAACTTTTAAATTGGACGGCTGCTCCTGTGCTCTTTTCGGTTAAGAAAGAGAGGCTGAGAGGAAAGAAGAAGAAGAAGACATGCAGGCGGCGGAGGGCGCGAAGAGCTCGAGGTTTCTGCTGGTGACGACGGTCTACTTAAGCCTGTTGCTCGATAACATCCTACTTACGGTCGTGGGTAAGTGTCCCCTTCGCGCGATCTGTCTTACTTTTGGTCCCGCCGCTGGTGTAAGTAGCTTTTTGTAGCGCCGTCGCGACTTTTCGTTGATTTATTTTGTTTACAAGCGGAGCTTACACGTCTTTTTTTTAAGGCCCGTAGAGGGATTTTTGAGAGTAATATTAATGGACGAATGTGACGTGAAATTTTCGGATGAGAGAGTCGTTTGATAACGCGGGTAGATAAGTTTGTAATCCAAAACATATGTTGAAGAGCACTCGACGCAAGTGTCAATCCGCGGGGCAGTGAAAGTGCATTGTTGTCGCCGCCGCGGCTAATCCGCTGTTATCAGATTGTTAACGTCTAACTGAATGTATTGATAGAATAGGCCGCGTTTGCGGTATAATGATTTCGTTGCATTATTTAAACTGTCGATTTACGCGACAGGCGCGCGCCAATAATGTGATACCTGTGGTCGCGACGAGATTTTCAAGTGACCTACATAATTGAACAATAGGACGGGTTTTAGAGGGAAATGCTTAAAGTTGTACAAACTTTGTAGGCCATGAAATGTTGATGATTTTTTTTCTCATATTTTTATTATTGCTATAAAAGTATATTAATGGAGCGCGAAGGATGGAGTTCCTGATCAGGCGGGGTTTATGGCCCTTTTTTAATACGTAACATAAAGTTTAATTTATTAGTAGAGAAACGTTGTTCAGAATGATAACGGAATGATATATTTAAAGGGAAAAAATCATTTTTTAATAGAAACAAAAAAATTATATAAAAAATTATAAAATATTTAAAAAAAGTATTCCTTTTAATCTAACAGAATCTACTTCTTTCGTAATATAATTTTTTAAAAGAATTAAACAATTATCTGGAACATTAACTTGTATAATTCAATAGTGACAAAATTCTATTTGATCAAAATATTCAAACCAATCGTTCGCAGACAAACCTTGCGCAGTTCTCGCCACACATATTTACACGACGGTCAGTAATTCAATAACACCTCTCACGCCCGCAAAATCTCCCAGCCTCCGTACCCACGCGTCGGCATATCACCCGTCAATTAATTACCGGGCAAAAAGGCAACGCAATCTCCATCAAACTTCACCTCCTCGAAACCTCCCCTCGTAATAAGTACAATTACGCGGAAAAGCGTCCGGGCCTTTAACCGTCACCCAGCCAGCTCCGCGCTACCCCCACCCTCGGGCGTTTAAGGGCGCGCTCCGTCATTTTCTCCTCCTTTTTTGCACTTTAGTGCGCAGTAATAAAGTCGCCCGCTCGCGCAAGTTTAAGCACGTTTTACGCCCGGCTAAAGAGGGAGGCGGTTAAAGAACGACGTACTCCTCTTTACAAGTGTATGTCTATGAGTGTGTGTGTGTGTTCTATTTCAGTGCCGATCATACCAGACTATCTCTACACCCTAGAGGGCAACTCGACGAGTGGTCCGAATGGAGGAGTTGAGGACGAGAATGGCCGCGTGGGATTGCTGCTCAGCTCGAAGGCGTTCGTCCAGCTGATGCTTAACCCCGCGGTGGGCAGTCTAACCGGCAGCCTCGGCTACGCCAAGCCACTGCTCCTTGGCAATTTGAGCCTTTTATTGGCCGCTTTGCGTAAGCACCTACGGTTTTTTTTCTTTAACGCGAGGTGAATAAGCTCTACGGCAGTTTCGCCGAATTGCGAAACGATACGGCTGCGAAAAAAGAATTTGAGAGTGTACCTAATACGTTCCTTTCCTTCTTTCTTTGGTTGCGGTATAGAGGTGATAAGAGGGAGATAACGGGATTCGTGGTCGGTATAAATGAGCTTCGGGCGCCCGGAATGTGTACTGCTGCAGCGCACGAAGGGTGTAAACGTATTGAGTTTCTTGTAATCTGAATTCTCCGATTGGCGGAATGAATGATGGCCGAGCGCGTGCACACTCGACGTTGCGGAGGAATTTCAATAATGTATTGATTTTGCGGAATGCACGTACGCGCGTATCTGGGTATATATGAAATTGTGTCAAACGAGTGGATTCGGATTTAATTTAGTTAATGAAATTCTTTTATCTAAATTAGCTCTGTATAGTAAGGCAAGTGGAGCTATCGGCTGTAAAAGTCTTAGGATTTTCATTTCCGGGATAAGTGATATTATTTTGTAACGTTAAATGCATACTTCCGTACTGCAAAGATTTCTTGAAATTCTGAAATGCCTTAAAATTTTAACCGGGATGCTCCGGATGCCACGTGATATAACAACGTCTAGTTCTTCTTCAACAAGTCACTGTTGTATAATTGAAATGCACGAAAATCCTTATTTAAATACTGAATATAGGTACTTTAGCTTGCCTACTCGCCAACTACGAAAACAAATATCCTCCTACCGTAAAATTACTTCTCTCAACCCCTGAAATTAAACGCACACATCCTGACCCCGCAGTGTTCGCGTTCGGCCGGACGTACGAGGTGCTGTTCCTCGCGCGCAGCATCCAGGGCGTCTCGTCAGCCTGCATCGGCGTCTCGGGCATGTCCCTCGTAGCCTTCCAGTACCCGGAGGAGGACAAGCGCTCCAAGGTCATGGGCTTCGTGCTCGGAAGCATCGCCGTCGGCGTTCTCGCCGGCTATCCCATGGGCTCAGTGCTCTACGATCTCGAGGGCAAGATGGCGCCGTTTCTTCTCGTCGCCTGCTTCATCGTTCTGCTGATAGGTGATCGCTGATCGTGATATAGTTATAATCTGATTTTACGTTATGGGATTGCTTTTTTTTTAGTTTTATTATGTGGGAAGTGGTAGTAAGACTGTTTTGCGGGATTTTGCAAGTCATACTATTTTACTTAGGGTTGAAGGTAATATTTTTTAAATCTTGGAAATATAGTACTGGTAAAATATAGTACTTTTTTATTTTAAATAAGCTGATTACACCTCTGTAAAATATTGCATGTTCTTTTTTTTTATGAAGCTTCTCAAATGACATACGGTCTCGAAACCACGTACATCAGAAAAATTATACACGCGTGCTCAAAATTGCGTACGTTTGAAAATTACACGTGCGCTCGTTAAAACATATTTTTGTAAAACGTATACCAACGAAATAAAAACATAATACCTTTTAGACTTAACTATAGCTTATCCTCTGACTAAAAAAAATTTCCTTCATAACTTGAAAAAAAAAACAGACTTTACGTAATTTACTTCTCATGAAATATTAAAATCTAGAAAAGCTTCAATATTCACAAAACACATCCACACCCGCAGGTCTGCAATTATTCGTGCTGGACTTTGAACCCGTAACGCAGGTAAGCGCTCCTCATACTCCTTATTACCGTAGTATATAGTACGCGAAATCGTATAGCATCTCCATATCCATCCTCTGCAATCTCGAAACTCAACACCACGTCTCTCATCCCACCCCCACTTTCAGAAGGGCGAGGGTACGACGCAGGGCTGGACGCACTTGCTACTCGACACCCGCATCCTGATAATCGCCGGGGCTATCTGGTTCTCCACGACACCAATGGCTATACTCGAGCCCTGTCTGCCCATCTGGTTGCGCACCCACATCAAGCCCAAGGTAGGTACACGCGAGCGATGTTTATCTTTTTTTCTGTTTTTTCTTTTTAAGCACAAATACGTATGAATAATTTATGGGTATGTGGAATAAGCTGGCCTTTTCGCGAATGATTTTCAAAGTTATGCTCTTTCGGCTGTGAGTAACGGTCTACGTTTGGTCGTGTTTTTCGAGGTACCGGGATAGGCGAGGTCGATTTGAATATTTATTAGGGGTTGATTTTTTGTATTTATTGTGAAAACTGTCGATATCGCGGTGACGCTTGAGTTTATGTGATGCGCGCATCTATTTAATACTTTATATGATTTAATATTATTCACGAAATGTATTGAGGGCATCTGTACTGTTTAACATACAAAATTTTTTGGAAAATAATGCTGATAGCATGAAACTAAACTTTGTAACCAGAACGCGGAACTTATTAACTATGTATACGCAACCCTGTATCGATTTAAAATGTATAGCCTCACCAACATTCTTTCCGGCCCCTCATATTTCATTCTTTTTATCATTTTTACCTCGTATCTTTTTACGACTCTGTAGAATGGCTCACGCAGGCTTTTTAGCATTCAAACAAATAAATATAATAATATTCTCTCTCCGCTTCATTTCAATATGGTAACGAGTTTGATTACAACGAGCATAACCTACCGTTTTATGTAAATTTAATCTTATTGCCGTAACACCGATTATATTTAATTTTTTACCCATACATTCTACCAAATATAATTAAAAAGGAATTCGCAAAAAAGTGACCTTTACCTTCGCCCATACAGAAATGGCAACTAGGCACGGTCTTCATCCCAGACAGCGTGGGCTACCTCATCGGCACCAACTTCTTCGGCGTGATCGCCTACTGCTACGGTCGCTGCAAGACGGCTGTCCTGGCAATGGTGATGGTCGGCGTCAGCGCCATGATGATACCCTCCGCAGACAGCATGGCCCAACTGATAATACCTCATCTGGGACTTGGATTAGGCATCGGGATAGCTGACGCAGCGCTGGTTCCGCTTCTAGCGTCCCTCGTTGATCAGACTGGGGGATATGGGCCCGTGTACTCCGTGCAGCAGATGGCCGTCAGCCTCGCGTATTCTTTAGGTATAATATTTTTTATAATTATTTACTTTATAATATATTTCAAAGATAATTTGATTAAATCTTTTATTTCTGATTTGGTGGCTCTTAAAGTTGGGTATTTTAAAACCTGTAGTGTTTAGACACTCGATATGACTCTAAAATTCATATCCTCAAGACCTCAAATCTTAATTTACTGTGCTAACGATTTGTATTCTTTGTAGCAAACGAATTTGAGCATTGTATAGTTCAAAAAAGAAAAGTTGTGTTACTGCAGTCATGTGTAGTAAAATATAGAAAACGTTTGAAAATCTACCAGTGCTTCTACCAGGATCATCTGTCAAATCCTCTTTAGAAATATTGTGAATCTTTGTACAATAGAAAAAAGACATTTTTTAAAAATTGCTAGAAAACGGTTGCTAAGTTTATACTATTCGAAAAAGAAAATTACTTATTCTTGAAATTATTACTTTCCAGTATTCGATATTTTTACAAAGAAGATTTAAATTCGCAAAAAGTAAATGTAACTAATTTAAGCTTTCCAAACATGAATTTTTTAGTCAGATTCGATTGTCAGTCGATATCTGAGATGGTTACAGTTTAAGGAAATAGCGAGGGAAATTGTTGCCATTTATTATTCGTCGAGACTACATTTCGACATCGATCATGTCGAAAATAGATTCTTCTCATATTCTTAAACCAGTTCGGGATATAAGAAAATGTCACGTTAGCAGTTCCCGCGCAAGAAAAGTCCACAAAATTGAATAAGAAAAGGCGCGGGTAGGGTCGTAGTTCGCGCACATAAGACAGTGAAATTCGATTCAGCATCCGTCTTGTTGACGGAAGTAACTGCAAAAAAATTCGTATAATAGTGAGGGTTCTATTACAACGCTCTTTCCCACATTCTCACGATTCTTCTCCTTATTAGAATTCCTCTCTATTTCCCGCCCACGCGGCTGTATATCCCTTAACAAAAGACATGTACATTATCGATTAGTCATCAGATTCCGTCAAACAGCGAAACATTAGCGTTTATCTCTCGTCTGACGTAATACCCCGCCGTTTAATTCTTCAAAACTCTTCCGTGTTTGGATATGCGAGTCACGCGTCATTTTTCCTTTATATAACTGGTGGGTGAACCGGTCGGACGAAAAATTTTATTCTTTTTTTTTTAATAACCTTTACGTGTACGTCAGTCGCGAGTGGTGTTGCGCCGTTTTACGGCCATCAACATCTGCACGCTCGCGAGGGTTTGCCGAAGGATTTAAACATTCTTCCGCGTTTTTATGCAAGAACAGAAGCTCGACGGGGACACGTAAAATTTTTATCTCACCAAGATTTTCCGTACAAATTTTTCCGCGAGGCGGAAATATTTTTTTATCGCAGAAATTGTTATTCATGCCCACGGAAAAAGTGGTATTGACAGTTTTATATTTTAGAAAATCTAGGATTTACCTAGGAATGTTTTGTTATTTTTTTTTCTCCGCGACTCCGATATCACGTGCGCTTTGGTCCGAATCATTTTATAGATGAAAGAGAGTTTACGCGCGCAACAAAGGGCACGGATCGGTTGAGTTCGGGTTTTACTGCAAATGGAATTCCGTAAATAAATTATTTACTTTTGTTCGGATATTGAGCTTTTTTACATAAATAAGAAAAACGAAGGTATGGTTTGCGCTATTTTAAGATAGTTTTATTTTAACAGATTTGAATACCCGCATTTTACGAGTATTCTTGAATAATCGATGCGAAAATAAAAATTTCAAATTATCACTTTATCGGATAAAAAAGAAACAATCGCGTAAAAAGTTCAAGTACTTAATCTATCAATGTAAAATGCTGATGGGTAACGTACTTCAATTCAGACTCTATTGTAGCGTTATAATTCGCTAAAACGATTGTACCCTACAATAATATATGGTTAAATTAACGCTCTTCATTTATGCACTTTGTCGCTATACATCCAACAATTTGAAAGCTCTCACTTTTTTAACCCAATCTTATTCGTCACAATGTATTAACAGCCGTATTTTTCATATCCATGAAATTTTTTTAATCAAGATAATGCACGATACAACATTATATTTTTACATTAGCGCGAGTACAACCTTCAGCAATCAACTAAATTAAACCGCAGTCTTTTTCAGGCAAAAAAAAAAATGTAAACCCCGCTTTCCACATTCCACTCAACTTCCTTAATTCCCCCAGTTTACTAATTCCCTTCCTCTATCCACCCTTACCGCAAATGCAAAAAAACAAAGAAATTGCACCATTCAACCGCTGGCCACAAAACTTTACAATCCTCTCCCTCTCTCAAAAAAAGAGAGGAACACACTTGCCTCTTTCCCTCCATAAAAGCCAACCAACCTTCCCGAGCGCCAATAAAACTCACGTACTCAACAGCACACGCTCGTGCTCTATTTTTTTTACAGGACCAATCGTGAGCGGCGAGCTGGTGCGCAGTGTCGGCTTCCCATGGGTGATGCGCGCCGCTGGCCTCGCGAACGTCGCCTACTGTCCGCTCCTGGTCTACCTGGCGCTGGCGCGCCGACGCAACAGTCCACTCGCCCTGGGCGATAGACGCGAGGGTTATAGCTCCTGCGAGGCTTATCCCCAGCTACCAGCGCCCCAGAAGTACGAGCGATTTTACGACTCGGACGACGGATTGTAAGGACGCCGGTGGTCCAGCTACACTCGGCTGTATCTACTCGGCGCCGGGGTAACCCTTCCGACGGGGGTACAGGGATTTCGTAACGCGCGCCAAATCGACGAGCGTAAGAGAAGCGTCTGGAATTAATGCTAGAAGTTTTGGGAGGCGGAGAGAATCGTCCTCGAGGGGACAGAAAAAGAGGCTAATGCGAAATGATTAAGAGGAGGGAGGGGCGCTATTGTAGGTCAATGTGTTATTGTTTTGTAGCAGTTGAGATTATTTTTTTCCTTCTCTTTCGGGGTTTATAATTTGCAGTTTGATCAGTTCTAAGATTGCTAATTCTCGGAAAAAATTGGAATGGAAGTGTGTGTGTGTTTGTGCTTTTTTCGTATTTGACTTGAAGATCGAGCGGCGAGGATTGCAGATTAAAAGTTGAAAAAGTAGCGCCCTAGATTCGCAAAAGTATACGTTACAAGTATATTACACGTACCGCAGCCGTGCGCGTGTTGTCGCTGCGCCGGACCTTAAAACAGCGATAACTTGAAAAATGACGATAATAATTTGAAGTTTACATCTTTGCAAAAGTAATTAAAACTTCGCCCAGCAACTTTTTGCATACATTAATGTATGTGTGTGTAACGCTGCTGCGCACTTTTTATGCCACGTAATTACTTTTTTTATACCGTATTGTTAATTACCGAGCCTCTGACGGCGTCCCACACATACTTCCTTAATCTCAGAAAGAAAAAATAAAACAAATACTCGATGTAAAATAAGGTAAATTACAAAATAAACAACCCGCACTCACCGCTCCTAATTATTTCGTCTATTACTTCCAGCACGTCAAAACATACACACACACACAGCTCCCGAAACATCTGCAGCAGTAACAGCGGCAGCAACGCGGCTAATTCGCATCGTGCCGTGTGTACGCATGCAAATATTTCGCGGAACATAACGCGCGTGCACATTGCGACGATGCTAATCTCGTTGGAGAAAAACACGCGCGCTTTTTTGCGCTCCATTACACGCGAGGTAAAGAGGGAGAGAAGCATATGATGAGTAATGGGGGGAACGACAGCTTTTTTTACAGCGCCAGTTGTAATGAAGCGTGGCGCGCTGATAAGATTAATAGGTGTGGGGTGAGGTCGAAGCGCCGCATGCTCGATTCGACGGTAGCGCAGATTGTTACTATATGCCTGTGTATGTGTAGTTTGGTGTAATTTCGAGTGCGGTTGTGGTGCACAATGGTGGCTGATTTCTGGAATTGGTAATGCGCGCGTGAGTTGAGTTTACCTGCATGCGGTGCGTGGTTGTCCGGGGCGTCGTTGTAAATAATTGCACGAGGGGTTGGGAATCGTTAGGTTGCGGTTTGGGTGTCTTAAATATTTGTGAAAGGGTGGTACAAAGTATTTTAGGGTGAAGATGGGGGATGTTTAAAGTTTAAACAACAGTCTTAGTGTGATTCTAATTCGTATTTATTGGCGAAGATAAATCTTCCATTACAAGTGTATAATACTTCGAAGGGATGAAGAGATTTGTATAAATATTGTACGAGGATACATGTATTGTAATTAAGTGGCAAAAACAGCTGGTTGATGTGAACAAAGATAAAGATTGATACTATGTTTTTTAAATATTGAAGCATTTTTTGAAAATTCCTTCGACATTTTGTGAAATTTTAACGATATTACATCGATTTCCGATAACTCTAGAGAATGTTATAATAATAAATTCCTCGGGAAGATTCAATTTATAAAGTTCACAATCTAATTGTAAAATAACCATAGGATATATCGAAAAAAATATCTAGGAGGGTATGTATTTTCTAAAGTCAAATTAAAATTCTATCAATATTTGCGATAGTTTCCATTCCAAAAAGCTGTATTATTCTAAACGCAAATGATAAACTACAAGCGCAGCACCGAAATTCCTCTCTGATATTAATCAATTACGTCTGTTTGATTAGTTTTAATCGAATTGTTCATTCGAACGGTTTATTTTTCATATCCGCGCCAATGTTGCATTTCAAAATAAACAAGATTGATCGAACGACTCGGCCGGAAAAAGCCATTTTCGGTTGGCATACCCGTGTATACACGCGCTTTTGCGGATCTTTGCTCTATAACGTTCATCGTGTCCCAGCTTTTTATCTCTATTTAATCGATTGACAGCTGACGACCGCGAATTGAGCGACGGTATATTACACGAGTCGAATTAAAAAAAAAATAAGAGAATGTACAGACGAGTATAATACTTACTGAACCCAAAATTTTTTGGAGATGAAAAACGTCGTTATATTGATACGAAATTTGCACTTTGTGAAAACGAGCGGCGGCGGCGGAATTTTTCATCGTTGTATCGGAAAAAGGGAGTTTTCGATTTCGCCCGCTGTTATATTACACCTTTTCCTCTGTATTCGATATTGGAAAAAGTCTTTTCATATAGTGAAAATATAAAACTAACGCATTTAGCTCGCTTGGAGCGCTGAAAAGTATGTGTAATGGGAATCTCCTGATACATCGAATATTTATTATGTCCTAATTACTCAATAAATATTTTTTCTTATCAAATTCGTGTTTTTTTTATTTACTAGAGGCTTTCATACTGTGCACTTGTAAACTTCCATTTTGTAACTAGCTTTTGAATTAACTTTATTTGGAAGCAGTCCCATTTCATTATATGAAAAACCATATTGTTTCATCTTTGTTCACTCCAATTACATATATAACCTGATCTTAACTGTTAAACATGTAAAATACTGTAGTGCGCCAAGTAGCTACCTGACCAAACAAGATTACACAAGATCATGCATATTCATATATGGTAAAGCGTTATACGTTCGCGTCGTATGGTGCGAGTTCGTATATAGCCTTAAACGGTGGACACATTTTTCAGTCTTTTATTGCATTCTATTCCAATTATCTTTGAGCGAGTGCGAGATTCATGCCAATTTCGCACGAAAATTTTTTTGATAAAAAGTTTATAACCAATTTTAATTAAAACCGGGCGCAGAGCTCGCCGAGCCGAAACAAAATAAAGAAGGATTTGTACCCTTTTACGAAATCATGCGAATTTCAAAATTAAAACGAGATCAGCTCGACATAAATTCACCCTCCCTAAATACATAATCCGAACATGAAAAATACATGCGCAACGTCAGCCCTTTTCAAACAAAGGCTTTATTAAACACGAAGCAGGGAAATTGTTTTTCTCGAATTTCGTGTATTTTCGATAAATATACATGGCTTTGAGTAAGCTGAATGCAAACAAATCATGTCTCTCTGTAACACATTATGTAAACGTGAAAGAATTAGAATTTAAACTATCCCACAGTACATTGTATATACATTTATTTTATTTATTTACAAATCTTCTTTGTTCAGGATTGTTTGTTAGTATTTTTTACATAATAATAATGTTTTGTTATTTAAATGCTGATCAAAAATTGCATGTCAAAGACGAAAATTAGATTTTTAATAACGCAACCTTTTACTCGTATAGAATTTTTTTTATTTAGTGAATGGTAAACTCTTTACAGGTTTGTTTATTCTACTTTTTGTTACGTCAATTTAGTTCTTTGTATTTTTTACCTGATTGCAATTACAGTGCAATACCGAAAGCTGTTATGATTGAAAAATAATTTAAATATAAAAAAATATTAAAATAAAACCCTTAAATATTTGTTGAATATACAAAAATGATTGTTATATTTTATCTGGCACCTCTTGAACTCGTAATAATAAATAATTGTTCATTCAGTACAAGAATATCTCAACATTGATGACGTCACAAACTCACGCAATATTGCACATAAACTTTCGAACAAACAAGCTCGACGCATAATTTGACAATCGACCCGCCCATGCCAAAAAGAAAAAAAGGAAAATTCCCCATACCACTTTACACGAATTTCCCGACGCATGGCCATATCCGCACGTAAACCCCCTGTCGAGCAAAATATTTTCCACTCTCGCTGCGGTGCGCGCGTATATATATATACATACATACACATATACGTGTGTGCACTATAGGGCACGGCCGTAGCTAGATACCTATATATGCCTACCTCTAGACGAGCCCGAGTGGCGCGTCGCCGCGACGATACTCGCCGCTGATTATTGTCCATTGTGCTCGAACAAAGCTCGCGCGCTATGACGGGAATAAAAATAGAGAAGAAGGTAAGTATACACACGTACATACATATATCTATATACGTGTGTGTCTGTGTGTACACGCGCAGGGAGATTCGCGTGGCTAAGTAGAACGGCGGGCCATTCGCGCGCCGAGCGTGCTTTAATCTCGTTAGCGAGAACGGCCCGGGAATTCCGCGAGTTCTTTTCTTATTGCGAAGGCCGAGGGGCCGATTAATTTACGGGCTGTATTGGTAGCGAGAGATTTTCCCTGTTAACAGAATTTTACGGGGACTTGTTTAATTGGGGTTGGCAAGAGGGCTTATAAATTCCTTGGAAGTGAAAATTCTTCTTTTCTTTCGTTGGCTGAAAACAAAGTGATTTCGAAATAGAAAGGGGGCAAAAGTTTAATGGTGGTCGTAAAGCGGGGCACGCGTTTAAAATTTTAGTATGCTAGATATACGGTGCATATACACATTTCCCTAAGTGCCGCGCTTTTATTCTAAAAAATAAGGTATTTTTATAACCGGGGGTGAATGAAAAATTCTGCACGATTTGGCTGTAAAAATTTTCAGTTACTTTTTTTTTCAAATACCTCGTTTACTATAAGACCACACTACTGTCTCTCGGCATACTTGATGCACGCATCGACTTACGCCCACGTTATCTCCCATTCATTCCTAGAACCATTTACTGTGCACTCGCTTACCGCGAAACTACTCCCCATACAGCAAGAAAAAAGAGCAACTCGCTCTCACCCACGCATTCACTCACTCCCACAAACGCGATATATATAGAATTCGCCGACGTTTAATAACTCACGCTCACGCTTCTTTGACGGCGCGCTATCGGAAAAAGCGATTCTTCAGCGTTCCCGCGGCCCGGCGAAAACCGTTTGAGTTTTGTGCCCGCGCTCGCTCGCTCGCTCGTTTTAGGGGGAGAAAAAGGATGACGCGCGAGAATGGAGCAGCAGCGTCCCGCGTATATATAGCCGGTGCACTTTGCCTGCTCTTTCTCTATCTTTTTTGCGATTTTACGTATAGATATAGTAGAAGCGGCGGCGGCGTTTACTTACAGCGATTATTGACTCGAGCAGCCGCGCCACGACGATGATGCGGACGATTAAAAGTTCTCTGGAGTAAAGTGAAGAGAGATAGAGGGGGAGGGGTAGACGCGGGCGAGCTAAATATTTAAGGTGCAGGCGATTGAGGGTACGGCGAGGATAGTTTTCTGTTTGCCAAGCGTGTCGGGTATTGTCGGGCTAAAATTAAAAGGGGCATTGAGTTACCGGATTTCGTTTGTGTTGATGGTTGTATTATTTATTTATTTTGTATGTGAAATGGAGCTTTTCATTAGAGAATTATCATTACGAAATCATTCTGCGATATTATAAAAAATTATATATTTGTAAAGACAAGTTGTTTTAATATAAATAAAAACTATTGTAATTGTTCCATATTTATTTATTTTATCAGGATTCGGCATTAACAACATGTTATTCACATGTTACTCAACAACCTCATACGATATTTATTTATCGTTAAATCTATGAATAAAATTAAGATGTTCAAAATATTATCTGTCAGCTTACTGATATTTGTTCAAACGCCCAGTTGTATTAAATAAGAATTTTTCAAATTATTACTGTGTTAAATTTGGAATGCATGTTGCAAACCAAACGTTATATTGACAGTCTGTAATGTAAAACTTATATTATGATTATAATTTCTGTACAATTTTCTATACAAATAAAACTGTTTAAGTTACTTTTAATATCTAGTTTAGGACTGGCGATAATACTTTTCAAATTAATGTAGTAAGATTAAGAAGTTTTATTGCAATGCCATTTCCTTATAGTAAGATGATAAATTTTATAAAAGTTTTTATGCTGATAATTAATTGTTGGCTGACAAAATGCTCATATTTCATTCACAATATCTACGATAAATCGATAGGTCAACTGCATATAAAAACGTGAAATTGAAACAAACTATAAACATGTTTAAAAATTGTGAATTTAGTTTTCAATATTATGAACTTTAATTTGCGCCAACAAAAATATTTACGAGATAGCTTCTCTTATAACGCTAACCCGAGGTAGCTTCTTTTTCCACGCGTTTTTAACGCAGCACCCAAATAGCCCGTTTTTCTCCCGTACCGACGAAAAGTTCAATAATTACTTTTTTATTTTAAGCCACGTACAACTATGTTTACAGGCAAGTTTCCATCTTGATTGAATCCAATGACCTACATCAAGTCTGAAAATCGTTGAACAATGGGACTTATAACTTACTACCTTATCACCAATTTTTTCACGTCCTTCTTCGTCCGTGCAATAATTCTTACCGTATACATGTACATCATAAATAACTAGTAAAGCCAGTTATATACGTACAACAGAGCAATGCGAATTCATTTTTTATCTTAACGCAGTTTCGCGAGCGTGTGCCTTAAATTTATAATTGCGTGACTTTGCGAGTTCGTCGCCGAAACAAAGAGAAAAAAAAATACACAGCCGTACACCCAGACACAGGGCGCAGATAAAATTCAGGTTAAAGCTCATGAATTTTAAAATATAACCGCAGTATGAATGTCTGACCGTACACGGCGCTCTTCCACTTGAGCGTGCGCATAACAGCACGCCCTACGAGAACAAGAATAAACACTGCGTATATGCGCGCGCGCGTCGGCGAAGAATTTTACGTTATTCCCCGGCAATTTACGTTATACACCTATATACCACCGGCATTCCCTACCCCCGTTAAAAAAAGGGAAAAAAAATTTTATCCCGTAAAAAAAACGCAAAAAGGCCATGAGTGTTGGCACACGCGCGCGTGCAAAATGCAAAACACGTTTTTCCCTGCCTCACTTTTAATCGACGTCGGTGTGGGCAGGCCCATTAATCGCGTTCGTGATTTTTTTTTCCACTCTCCCGTGCATATATATCGGGAAATCGTCGGGGGAGAGTTTTATAACGTATTCTTTCATCAGCCGCCGATGATTCGCGCGCTCGCGCGTGCTTATTCTTTCATTACCCTTTTCCCGCTCTATCAGATTATGGGGAGGGGGAGAGAGAAACAAAGTGAAGCAATGAATGCTATATGTGCTCGGTGCAAATATTAGCGGCGAAGGCGCGCGCGGAAACGAGTAAACTTTCCTCGCGCGTGAGCGATTTCCTTTTTTTTATTGTTGCGCTGATAAATTGAAAAGGGATGATCGATAACGGTTAAGCTTCGTTTATGGTATTCCAATGCAGGTCGGACTTTCTTTTTTTTTTATTGCGCATTAAACGGTTTGTCAGAGTAAATAAGAAATAAAGCGCATTGTTATTAATATTCCCGGGCGTTTCCGTCTTTATTGGCTTTTGATGTTTTTCTTTACAGTACATTAAAATGAATTGTTAGTGATAAAATTATCGCTGACGTGATCAACATCGAACGTAGAATGTCATTATTTGGAACACGGTTACGGTATCGAATCGCTTTGTAATTTAATTCTTGTGTAAATTATTATAATACTCCATTATATATTTCAAAAACCACGCATTATTCCTACACGTGCGAATTCAAAGGTAAAGCGGGGAATGTATATAATATCGACATACGCATTGTGTGACATTTATTCGCTGCGTAACGCGAGTCTCAAAGGGATTTCATTAACTTTCGCCGCGCGAATTAACACCGAGTGACTGACAAACGAGTATGAAAAGTTTTAAGTAAGTGTAACGTATCGCGCAAAGTAGTTTTAATGAAAGTTCAGTCTGAGTTAATATTTTCTGAACTTATGCTTCCCCTTTTTTCTCTCTCGTTCCACACACACATATACTTGATGAAAAACGGGAGGGAAAAGCATATTATCCCGTCAAGTAGACATAAAATTTTTTACTTCATTTCCGAATCCCCGAAAATTCCCTGCTCGAATTGTATACGTTTTTCCCACTCGTATTAAACGAAAAACAACACTCGAAAAATAATCCCCAGGTGAAATTCCTACTACAATATATAACATCTCTATAATTCTTCTCCAAATTTCCCCGCCTTTATTACACCGCTAGCAAAAATGTTTGCTGATACAAGCGTGACGAGCCCGCGTATAATACCGCCTCGTTACCAAAGTCCACACTCGAAAGAAGTCACGCACATGCGCTCTCAGTATACGTGTCGTTACCATCATAACATTTATTCGTCCGTCGCGCTTGGACGGCTGACGGATTATACTCGTCCCCTTTTAATCCCCCGCGCGCGTAGTAATCCTCTCCGCTATTTTTTCCGCCCGCCCTCTCATGCAAATTTCTCCGCTCTTTTCGCGCTCGTATCAATTGCATATGAGCGCGGCGGCCTTTGAGGGCGAGAGAGGAGGAGAGAAAAAAACATGAGTGACTAGTATACCTGCCACGAGATGCCTCGATGAATGTTTCAAGCGGATTGTCGAATTTTCATGAGGCGGCGACGCTGCGCCACTCCGCCTTTAATGCATGCGCAGCTCTCTTTTGCTCTCGCGGGCGCGCCTTTTTCCTCGTTTAATTCCTTCGGAGGAGGCGAAGGAAGAGGAGAAGAAAGTGAGCTGCGTACTTTTAAAATTTATGGCTTTATAAAAATAAGCTGGAACTTTATTAGGGAGGTGAAATTGATGATGGGGCAAATTGAATATTCGTGTTTTCTTTCCTCGGCGTTGCCTAGTAGTAAATGTAATTATAACGAGCTCCAGTTGGATGTATATGTTTCTGCCAGTGGGTTGTATATGAATTTTTCATTGTTTTATGGCTAGCTAGCGTACGTGCAATGCCGTAAACGCAAATGAGCGAAATGTGGGAATGAATATCAAGAGCTTTCCGGGTGTTAGAACTTTAATAACCCGAAAACGTCAATTTTTACGGGCAAAGGGTCGTCGAGTGTATCAAAGAGAAAGGACCGCGGCGTTTAAAATTCCGCTCTTATGCTTTTTAAAATTCAAGAGAGCACCAATAATGTATGCAGCGACAAGAGCCGTTTAAAGGGTAGCGCCGATAAGTGAGCATCTCCAAAAACGAAAGGTAAAGGGAAATAACTCATAAAGCATTCAGCTCTATCTCTCTTGCACTCTCCATCTCCGCGAATGCAAATATATTTACATTTTTAAACTCGTTTAGCATAATATTCCCGACTTTATATTTTGTAGCGCGATATTAAATTGAAATTTTAATTTGTATCATCTGCAAGGCCGCCTCCGGCGGGAGTACATTATACAGCGAGACTCCAATAAAATATGCCCGACCCGAATCCCATTACAGGTTCGCGCGCGGGCATATCTGAAAAAAGAGATCCGTCATTAATTAAAAAACACGAACCGCGTCAGGTCCCCGTTGGGAAAAAGTTACCGGCAAAGTCGCGAGAAGTCCTTAAATTTTAAAATCCAATTTTCATATCAGGACAAATTGGAAAGCTACTTCAGCCAGATCAAACTCGCCGAGAAGAAGGAGAAGACATCGCGAATGCAATTATACGCCGGGGAAAGTAAAAACCGTTCCCCCCTGCCACCGGCGCTGGAGAATGAACGCTTGGAACGAAAAATTGGAAATTCAGGAAGTAGCGGATTTCCCCATCATCGCGCGCAGTAAGACGGGAAAATCTTTTTCACCGGTTGCCAGAGTGTTACATATACCGTAATGCCCTCGTGCGTCACGCATGCGCGCGTGCTCACAAAATTACACGTCGGCCAAAAGCTCGGCAATAAAATTTTGCGACCGCGCCGTTAAATTTTAACGCGTTCGTTAAAATTTATACCTCTGCCGCCCTATTGTAACGTAGATTTCGAAAAGCTTCGCGAGTAGCGTGTAACGACTCTACGCTACGGAGAGATTAACTAATGGCAGGATAAAATTCTCCTCCAACACGCGTACCCTCGAATAAACAAATATTTGCCGTCGTCCCGGTAATCCACGGACGAGCACACGTTCGTTCCCGCGGCTCCAAGCCTAGGGGCAGATAATACGACGAGCGCCACGGCTAAGTAAATAAAGCGAAATTCATCGGCAGCTGGGGTCTTGAAAAATTCGGCCAATTTTTCCTCGCTCGCGCGTCTGCCCTTGAGCTTTCTACGCACAAAAGAGGGAAAATAGACGTGAAAAAGAGAGAGGGAGGGAGATAGATAATTTTGTTTATTCCGGCGCAGATGCGCCCGCACGTGTACCCGAGCGCGGCTTGAAAGGTCGATCGAATCGCTCTTTATTAAATTCGCACCTCACCTCGAAAGCTCAAGTCTCCGTCGTCGTATAGTCGTCGTCGGCCGGGGCGATTTTTCAGCCGACCGGAGGGAGAAATGACGTTTTCTTGCGCGACAATGGAGCCGCCCGAGCGGAACGCGAACACGTGTCTCTTTCTCTCTTTCTCACCCAGCGTTACATATACGCTCGTGTGTGTACGTGTGTCCCTTTGTCACGAGCGCACACGCGCAAAAATCCGGCGGGCGTGAAAATGCAAAGGAGACAGAGAGAAAGAGAGAGGCAGAAGCTTTTCTCCCCTCTTAAATTTCCCGTCAATAAGTGTCTCGCGCGCGAAGTGACGGTTCACTTCGCTCGCAGCCGGAGCGCGGATCGATTTTTCCCGAGCGGGGGTGGGCGGCACGCCGAGAGAAGAGAGTGAGAGAATTGTTTTTTGCCAGACGCGTCGTATTTAAATTCGAGGAACGGTTTATGCAAATGCCCGAGCCGAGTGGAGTTGTTTTCGATATAAGGTTGAGACGACGCTGCTATTGCGAGAGAATGGGAATCGAATTGGGTTAAGTTTGATTTGACCATCTCGGAAGAGAGTGAAGTCGCGCGAGTCGCTGTGCAGTGACTGACGGGTAGGCGAAGGTCCGCTATAGGATTAATGGAAGTTAACATTTGCAATTTCAGCGGTAATAAGTTTCGGAGGAAGAGAGAGGATCCATGAAAATTACAGAATAAAGCGCAACACACTTATTACAGTTTGAAAATTTAAAAGTTAAATATTCTTCATTCGACATTTGCATGTTTATGAAAGGTAGTTAGAAACTTCATTTTCTTTATCTCGGTGTATCTCGTAGCTAAATACGGAAAAAGGGCGCAGCTGTGGTCTAAAAATCTCTAATTATTCATGTTAAATATGTAAAATTGATGAAAAAATTAAGAATACTTATTGAGAAATAATGATTAATAATAAAGTAAATTGTATTCGTATGCCCTTTCAATTCTTACAAGCGTCAGGTTCGTCTTATTTTCATTTTGTAAGGTAAACGATATTTCCATTAGTCTAAGTACTAAATAAAATAAAAATTAAATTCAACGAGCAATAAAAAAGCAAAAACTAGGTCTTGACGTTACGAAGTTATTTGCTCGCTATGGCAAGCCAAATATAATACATTGCAAATTAACATTTTATTCATCGAAATACACAGTATACTTTCCTTGACCAAAAAAATCCCATCTTTCTGAAAGAACAACCCTGATTATATACCCACACCCCTATCAAAATCCCTTCCAGTCCCATTACACCCACGAGCAAATCCTGCGATCAAACGCACCCTCCATAAAAAATGCACCGCAAGCCCGAGGGCCGCGGGAAAATCACGCACGCCACTTCGGCCGCACTCGCACACACAGAATCGCGTGCAATAATAATGAATGGCCGAGAGTGGAGGCGTCATTACGCGCGCCTCTAATCAATCAATCTTCTAATCATCACCGCCTAGAGGGAGAGAGAGTGTGCCGCGCGCGGCCCGGCTTAATTAATAATCGTGCGCGAGCACTGTTGAATATTTATAACGCAGAGGAGGAGGAGGTGGGGGTTTGAGGAATATGAATAATCGTATGCGTGTTTGCGCGACGGGTTATCTTTATATATATATATATAGAAAGAGGTATACGTAAATAATATCGATAATGTGTGTGTTATATTAGTGGCTAGTGCGACCGTACGTCGTTCTATATTGGTACACGGATAGTTTACTACGTCAAGGACTATAAATATAGTTAAATTTTAACGACAGTAGTATCAGTACTTGATTTCGCGTGTTAACTTAATTTTCTTTGCAAGCTCACGTAGTGGTATAATTCGCTAGTAGACGAACATTAAAAATCCTCAAAATCTCTTCCCCAAATACGGTACATTTTTAATGATATTTCTCCAAGCCTTGAACCTCGCCAAACCCCCGCCAATGTCAACTCAAATATTTTCCCTGAAAACAGAATTTATTTTTAAAGCAAAGCAAGAGAAAAGAGAAAGAGAGAAAAAAAATCATCATCATCCGCGCACAGCGAGTTTACGCGGCGATACATCACGCGCGCCGACGCGAGCTTATTACCCCCGAATTCCATCCTCTGGCAAATCCCAATTCAAACACACGACCGGCACACACCCTCTCCCCTTCCGAGGAGAAAAAAAATTTACAGCTTGCTCATAAGGAAAATCCTCTCCTCGCGCGGGGCACAGATAACGAATCCGATAAACAAACTTTATCTCTTCTCCGGAGCGCAACGAATTCGACCGGCCACCGCTGCTACTCCAGAAAGAAAAAATCCGAGCCGCACGAAAACTGCGCGCACGCACCATGCCCCCCCCCTCCCCCCAGCGTGTCGGTCCGGGGGGATAAATGTGCGAGAACTCGAGAGAAGAGAGAGAGAGTACGGGAGGAGGAGGGGGGATGTGGAGAGAGGGATGCTGCGTCCGGGACCGCGCGCGCGTACTCCGGCTATCGATCTCCGCCGCGCCGACCAACCACCACACTCCAGCCTCTCTCTCTCACTCTCTCTCCTTCTCTCTCTCTCTAGAAAGCTCTCTCGCCGGTTGTACTCTACTACCGCGCAGGCACGCACGTCGTCGTCGTCGTCGTCGGTCCCCGAATTCCCGCGGATTTCCCGGAAAGACACTAACACGTACAGCCCCAGATATACGTGCACACTATGGAGCACACAAACGCCAATGGAAGTGAGTCTCTTGTGCGCGGGCGCGCTCTTTCTCTCTCTCCTCAAAGGTTAAAAGAGCGAGGGTAGTAGGGGTGGCAGAGCTTCGGAGGGAAGGGAGCGAAAGAGAGGGAGGGGGTGAGGTTCGCAAGCTCGGAGCTTGCGCGCGCCGCGACGACGGCGGCGACCAGTGAGCCAGGAGCCTTCCGTCGCGCGAGCCGCACAGACCGACAGACACACACACACACAGACGCACCTCACATATATATAGAGACTGAGAGAGAGAAAGAGGAGCAGATACAGTTCGAAGGGGGGCGAGTAGAGCGCCGCTCTCGCCGCGTAGCGATCAGTGTGTCATACACGCGCTCAACCCTCCGCGCGCGCGTTGTGTAGTAGCAGCAGCAGTAGCAGAAGCTGCCTGAGATGAGGACGACGACGACGACGTGGAGATTCGACAGCGGCAGCGCGAGGAGTTGCAGCATCTGAAGGAGATATTGAGACGGCGGGAAAAAGATATCCAAGGTTGGCGCCGCTTTTTTTCACCCAAAGCCAGCGGGGCGTGCACGTTTCGGCGCGGACCGTCCGAGAGATAGATGGAGATAAATCCGGAGTAAGAGAGAGAAAGAGGGTGTGTGTGTGTGTGAGAGAGAACGAGGGGACAGTTAAGAAATGAGGGTTAGCGCCGCTTACGAGCACAGTTTCGAGCGAGAGAGAGGAGGGAAACAAAGTTTCTACTTCTTGTTCTTCTTCTTCTTCTTTCGGTAGTCGTTGTAATGCAGCGAGCGTGTCGAGAGCGCAAGTTTCGATTTCTCGCCAGGCGAATTTATTATGACGCCGGATGGCGCGAGAGAGAGAGAGAGAGGCTGCGATACGCTTTTTTTCTCTCATTTCGGGGGCCGACGCAAGTTTCGAGCCTATAGCTCGTCGAGATATGCCGTGTACTGTAAATATTCATCGCGAGGCATGCTTGATATTCATTCTCGTTGTTTTTCGCGCCCCCCGCCTGATTGTTTTCTTTGTTCGCTGTATACGCGTGCGCATATATAGTATACACATATACAGATGACTAGATTCCGAGCGCGACTACTCGATCCAGAGGCGGTTCTCGCCGATTTTCATGTAAATCTCCGCGCGAGAGAGAGAGAGAGTATTGATTGGATTCCGTTCATTAGCAGTGCACGCGGAACAATGGATCGCTGTAATAATATAACGCGAGAGCGCGCGGATAACACGGTTATCGAACAATCGCGCTGATTATATTAATAAAGGAGTCGGCGATTGGCGAATGATTGAATGTTCTATAGTGGGGTGACGACGGGTGCTCTGGTTGCGGACCGCCGATACAAATATATAAATCGTTGGGATACGCGTTACAAAGTGACGATAAACGCTAAATTAACCCGAAGAGAACAGTGGTAAAAACGTAACCAGGGCCCTCGACAAATAGGAACATGCGGTGGCGCGAGTATACGTATATACGTGCACACGCGGCGCCGCGTGTACTACAAAAAAGTCGCGCAGCAAGGGGCAGGAATGCGAGGAATCGCGCCCGCGCTCGCCGGGTTTATTAAGAGCGAGTGTGTCGTTGAAGTCTGTATGCGTGTGTATGTAGGGGTAGTTTTTGCCGGTGAGATATTGCCACGGGCGCACAGTTATGGCTTTGTTAGGGTTTAATGCGGTTATTGAGCGGCGAGAGGTAGCTGCAGGAAATTTGGAAAAAAATTGAAGGGGTATAGGAGCATTATTTACTTGTAGTGGAAGTGATTTCTTTAATTATGGATTGTAGAGGGTTTTTGAGCTAGATTAACAATAGATCAAATTAAGTAAAAATGGGTTAAATTAAAAGTTGCTATTTGAATTCAATTCCATTAGTAAAATTTTCACAGAGAAAATGTTTTATGCAGCAGAAAGTAACAAAAGGCAATTTATATACGCGCTGCAGTTAGAGTTCGTTGACTATTTGTTTACAAAAATTGAGCTTCCTTTGTCCGTAATTGGATAATAACATTGATTTTCTATTTTCGTGCGCGGGAAAATAAAGTAAATGCGCTAACAAGGTTCAAAACATCACTGTAAGTAGAAGCGCACCGGGTACAGTCAGACAATTCTTTTCGATTTTCCAGAAAATGTTCTCTCCCTTTTACGTAGTTGTAAAAATAAATTATCGTGAATATATACTGAGAAAATTGTGTGAACAAACTATTACTATACCGTTCCCTTTTTGAGAAAATATAGTTACAACTTTTTACTTTTATGAAATATATATTTCATGATTGTATTTTATTATTTTATAATATTAAATTATTAAATTTTATTAAATATAGTTTAAAACAAGGATAGAATTTTTTCTCAGTATAATGAGATTATCATACAAAATTGCTGTATTTGCATTCCCAGGAAATATCAATTTTCTGTCAGTCAAACGCAACAGCCTATATACACATACTCCCCATTTGCAAAAAAAGATTTACAGCCTCCGTAAAGCCTC
The DNA here is from genome assembly GCA_900474315.1 of Torymus auratus. Lineage (NCBI taxonomy): Eukaryota > Metazoa > Arthropoda > Insecta > Hymenoptera > Torymidae > Torymus > Torymus auratus. The sequence goes on along the minus strand of UXGD01000579.1, from coordinate 26,940 downwards.
CTTTCACTCGCGCGCAGCTCACGTATACACGCTCAAATGAAACTCTTTTGAGTATCAAGGAGAATTGCGGGAATCTTAGCTTTGTGCAAACATGGCGTGCACGCGTGAGCTTTTGATCCTGGTAAATGAGCGGCTAAGTTTTTTAGCTCTTCGATTTTACGACCCAGGAGAGGTAATTATGCCGGTGAGCTCACCCCGTCTCTCTCTTCCACCATCGACCGTAACTTTTTTCCTCCCCACCTGATTTTTCCTCAGCTCGAATTTCTAGCCTGGGGAGAGAAATATCGCCGTGGAAGATTTAGCAGCGAGAGAAGGATTTTGTTAGAGCGTTTATTAGTTGGCAGTATAAAAGTATATTAAATTTATTACATGGCGAGGAAAATGAATATAACTAGGATCAGAGGGTTGTTCTTGGAAATCTTTTGATTCGAACAAGTGAAAAGAATCGTGTAATTATATTATTCCGAGAATTTCATCAATTTCGTTTCACGTTGCAGTACCTATGCCGTAAATTTTCTGCGAAAAGTCATGGTAATACGAAACCAACTCTGCATATTAAAAGAGTTTCTTCATTATAATGTTAATGAAAAAATTCTAATTAGCATGTACAATGTAAAGTTGCTCAATGATTTTTCAATTTATTCTGAAAAAGTTGAAGGAAACAATAAACTCATATTTTCTACTACCTTTACTAAAAACCAGTATTCTCTATCCTGAAATTCATTCGTAAAGACTCAATTTATTTTTCACACATATATATGTCGGTTAAAAGTACGCATATAATTTCTCCATTTTACGAGTTTTATATAATTTAAATTTGTGTGACATAAAATCTGCAGCAGTACCTGTTCTAAATACTAAAAATAAATTCAAATAAACTGAAATAATCCGTTATTATTTAAATGTGTATTTTTGTATCTGAAAATAAGAAACTGTATTCTAGCGCTTCAAAGAAAAGACAATGTAGTTAACAGCTATTTTAAGAAACCTGTCATTAATTTATCGTGCCCGCAAATACGTTGCCTTTTAGTAGAACTTCATATTCTACTTTATTGTACTGCTATTATAAATCGAATTTTCCCGGATACTAATATCGTAAAAATAAGAATCATGCTATATTGTAATATATAATTCAAATGTTATAATAATCATTTTAACGCTATTTTTAACGGTACAAATTCGAATTCACCACATCTCTACTTATTTAATTTTATACAACTCAAAATTACCGTTAAAAATTCAGATACACATTAATCTAAAAACCCACTCTTCGAGCGTACACTCACCACATTCAACCCTTCAAAATGGCCAACCAACAACCAATCATTGACAAGCGTCTGGCCATTACGTAACAAAGCGTCGTCATCGAAAATCCATCGCTTACCGAAATCCCACACGCAGCAGGGCCGCGAGCGCCGGCTATAATTTACGCGGAAAAACAAAGCCGGCCGGCGGTCGGGCATTCGTCTTCCGCCGGCAAACTGTCTCCAGGGTCCTCGATTCCGCGCTTCGATTCGCCCGGCGCTCTTGTCCCCAGCCGGCTTGTCCGCTTTCTTCTATTATTTAACGCGACCCGAGAGCCCACCCCGACGAATAGGATTTCGTTTTACAGAGTTACGTACGTACAATGTGTGCAAGATATATATATATTCTCCGATCGATTTACAAGCTTTTATTTCGCATTGCTCGTACAGGAGGCCTTGATAATCAGGACTTAATTACGTACACGCCGGAATAATTTTTGCGATTCTACAAGAGTGGCACTCGAGCGCGCGCGCCTTGCCGCATCTCTCGAGCGGAATTATACCAGAGCAGGTATAATCCATCAAGTGTATTATATACGTATATATGTAATACCACCTGCACTTTTCGTATATATTGCACATAGATATACGCTTCACTTGAATTTCGCCAAATCCTAAAAAAAAGCCACCCGCATGCGCTAATTAACCCACTCCATCATCGACACTTACAGCCGTTCGCTCTTTGGAAACCTTTTGAGCGAAGCGGGCGAAAGATAAGCTAAAGAACCGCGCGATTTACGCGCGGGCGGCTATATACTCGAGCGTCTGTCCTCGTTCTACTGCCGGCGGCGGCGGCGGCGGCGCACGCGATCGGCTAATCCAGCGTGGCGGCGGTGGCCTTTCTCCGTAACGACTCCGCGTGCGGCGACGACCCCCTCGAGAGGCCGAGGAAAGGAGGATATATAATAACGTCGCTCTTCCTCACCCCCCGCGCATTATTCGGGAGAAGGAAAGAGTGGAAAGTAAACAGAGTGGTGAGGTCGATCATCGTAGAAAGATGTGTACATATGTGCAGTGTATAGAGAATAGGGTTGCTCGACGAAAATGTAAATACCGAGTAAAAGGTGTGCAGTAGTGGAGAAAGGAAGAATGGAGAGCGAATTTTCACGGCTCTCTCTCTCTCTCTCTGTGCAGAGGCGCGAGCAGCCGTGTTTGGAAACAATTGGGGGATGCTGCTGGGAAAATATTTGCGCGAGTGGAAGAGAGAAATAGAGAGAGAAAGATATCTGGGGTAGTTGGATTTCGGAAGTAATTGTTTTTCTTACGCAGAGTAAGTGGGCTATGTGACGTTTCATAGTGGCGGTTTGCGTGGTGGAAATGAATTTGGGGTAGGGGTTGATATAAGGTATGGAAGGGTGTGATAAGGGCGTTACAATTGCACGGTGAAATAGGGTTATCGGGCTGGTCGATTTTTTCTTTTTAGTGGCTGAGAGATCCAAAAGAATGTTTATGTTCCTGGAGGGTGGTAATCGTTTCGGGGTGTAAAATGTGGATGATGATTGTATCGCGTAGGAAAGTGTGCCAAATTTGTTTCATATCTATAGAGTGGATTCTCGATTGCCTTTTTATCTGTTATTTTAGAGAGGAAAATAGAGGATCTTATAAATTTGTTTTTCAACTAGAACACTGTTATTCATAAACTTATACAACTATATGAAGAATTATTAAAAAAAATAAAATGTTCATCAATATAAAATAAAATTTAATCGAAAAAATATATGAATATACACCATAGGTACCATAATTACCACAACTATCACTCTATCATTTTAAATTACAATTTATACATCTCTAAAAACCATTGTCATCCTCTAAAAAATCACACGCCGCCGCGCAACCCAACCAATTAATACAATCCTCCACCCACCGAGGACCGCTCCAACTACTCTTCCCGCCAGGGCTCATCGGCCATTCCGCGGCGATGGTAGCCGCGGCGCCTGTTTCTTTTATTCAGCAAGCCGCAAAAGCCCGATCCCCCGCCAGCAGACTGGGTGAGGCGATTTACAGTAGATAAAGGGGTTCGGCTTAGGCGTGTAACGCCACCGCGCGGTCACGTGTGATCGATAGAAAGGGGACGGGGAAGAGTCGAGCGGTGGATCAGCCGCGCGCGAATTGCCGGCTCGCGCTGATTTTCACTCGGGATTCCGTTGAACGTGGGTGGATGTGGGTGAAGCGTTGAAGATTGGGGTTCGGTGAAGGAATTCCGAATGAGGGCAAAGAATTGAATGTGTTGTGTTCAACTCTTTAAAAGAATAATAATATGCTATATAATTGTAAATGTAAAAATTGTAAATGCGTTGATTAATCTTTTATATTTGAAGGATTTTGTTTTTTCTGCAGTTTTGAATTGAAGAATTAAACTCTTATTAAAGATTGCTCGAAGGAACGTAATTTAATGTAAACGATTAATTTTAGTGCGCGACGCTCGGTTTTCTATGCCTATTTGGTGTACGCAAAATGTAGGACTCTCGTATTTTTAACTCAAAGGGTGCAAAGCACTTACTTTGTGCGTCGAGTGTACAAAGAAGTTTGCTTTGCACAGTGAGAGTTCAAAATGCGAGAAACCCACACTCCGCGTACGCTATAATATAGGCATTGAAAATCGATTTGCGCACACGTTGAGAATAGTACATTTCGATACTAGTGAGTGAAGGTGATTTTATCCTCGTGTAGACGCTTGTGTGAACTTTTGCGTCCGAGCGCAGCGAGGGTGAAAAGGTTACACGAGGTTAAAATCACCTTCTCGCTCGCGTATCGAACCGTTTTTTTTTTTTTTATACGACGTGTACAAAACTTGATTTAGTGCATGCTTTCTTATTCAAGCGTGTGCAAAATCGAGCTTTGCGCACGGAGTGTTAAAAAAATAGTATACACAGCACGTGCACTCTTGTTGCGTAATGTATACTATTTTTTTTTAACGTAGTGCGCGAAACTCGCTTTTTCGTGCTTGTTTTGCATGCGCAAATTTTAGCCTTTTTACACACGGCACGCGTGAATCACTTAAGTACATTCTTAAATTATTTTACTTCGTGCATGCTTATCAAACGCGTGTGCGCGAAAGTTCTTCTACACACGCCGTGCGCGAATTATGCGCATTATGCTTTGATTATTTTACGTCGCCCACGCCGCGATCGTCCTTGCTCGCAAATCAAAGCTAGTTTTCCACAATCCGTGCGCAAAGTATCCACTTTGTGCATGCAAGCCTGCGTAAACTCGGACTTTTCGCCCGTCGTTTCGGAAAATATTGTTCGGTACACGTGCAAGAGGTAATTCTCGCACTAGTATTGAATAGTACAATTTGCTCACATCACTGAAAAAAAATAAAGTTCGATAGGCGTACGTGGAGCAGCCGATCATCGCACAGATGTTTTTGTCACAAACTGAACCCTTGTATAAATCAGCCATTTCGCATATTTGTATCAAAATGGGTTGATTTATTATTTTAAAGGCTTGTCACAATATTTACATAGTTGTTTTTTATACGGATTGAAAGAAATTTAATTTTCTTGAATGCTTGCCTTGAATTCTTGAATAATAGTTTATAGCTGTTTCAACGAGCCGAACTAACTTCTGCAGAAATGATCCACCGCGCAGAATTTTAAGTAATATTTATAAAAATAATATTGACTATACTTTTGCATATCAAATATTAAATATAGGTACGCAAATGAAAAATCCGAAAAAGATATTAAACCTTCTTCCCTTCATCCGTATTACTCCATCCCATCAAATCTATTTTCGCAAAAATCATTTCCTCGCAAAATCACTCCCCCCACCCCCCGCCTCCTCTAAGCTGAAATTACACGAAGAAAGAAAGTCTTATGCAGATTACAAGAAACCCATTAGTCGCGAGGCATTCAGCCGTAGCGAAAAGAAAAAGATCCCGTTGCCGTCGAGCGAATCCTCCTTCCTCCATCTCCTCCATCCCTTTCTCCTTCCTTCAAAGCATTTAGTCAATCCGAGCGAACACGAAAAAGCGCCTCGATGTATATATAGCCCACTGCACTCGCTACAAAAAAGGAAGAAAAAAACGGAAGCGTAGCCTCGTGGCCACTTTGTCCCAGGCATCGCGCGCGATCGTGTTTTCAATCAAGCTTGTAACTCGATTCTTCTCGCAGCGAGCAGCGACGTAAGTCTCGTCTCGAGCGTATACGTATAACACAAGGAAGAAAGCGCTTCTTGCGCCAGTGTGTATATGTGTGCGAGAGGGATAGCCTGCGCCCACGCGACCGAAGCAATTACCGATGCATTTCCCGGGAGACTGATTCTCGCGGGCCACGAGGAAAATCAAGTTGCCCCGCGGGCGAGCGAAACTTGACGCTTTCTTTAGCCCCAGCGGGTATCGGGCGAATATAAAATTCATAGCCCGCCCGTCGGGATTACGGCCCCGGACTCGTCGACTCCTCTTCTTCTCCTCTCCTTCGTCTTCCTCTTCTTCTTCTTCTTCTTATGTACCTTTCTGCGTACGCCGGATTTGCATTTTCCGACAATGCAGCAGCAGTAGCAGCAGGCAGTGGTAGATGTAGCAGCAGCTGTGGCGGATGAAATGTCTCGTGTCGCGGTGCGCGGGTGTAACGAGTTTTGGGGGGCTGCCGCTGAAGTGGATCGACGAGAGGGTCGTTGTAGCTGAGCGGATTCTTTCCGGGATAAGGAGTGCGGTTTATTGAATGTCGAGGAAAGGCTGCGTAAGCTCTGCACGGAAATATGACACAGACGTGCGGAATTTCTATGTTTGATTGTTCAATTCATCGTAGTTTAGGTTTTTATTAATTTTTTTCTATTTGATAGCATGAGAATTGGCGATAACATATTTTTTAACCGGTCCGAACATTTCGAACACTTCGAACTTGTTTACAACGGTATATATGTGCGCTTGAGAGAAATCGACAATGCTTTATTGCATTTAAAACATTGAAAAGCACTACGATTAATCAAGGAAAAAATATGCCATCTCTAAACGTAGAAAAACAGAAAATCCGTAAAAAATTCTGTGCCAGATGTTTAAGCTTTATCCGCAAACTTTTTTTTTTCACCAACCTCCACAGCGGCTTAATTGGAGCAGACTTTCTGTTTTTCTTTTGGAGTGCATGCGCCTGTGCAGAAAACAGGGCCAGCGAGTAAGTAGTAATGAGCGACGACGGATGATAAATCGCAGGCGGCGAATTAATTTGTTTGTTTTGATCGCGCGTCGGGTAATTTTTTCATATCCCAATTCCGTATTTATGTTTTTATGCAAATACAGCTGGGGGAGAGATGCGCGTGCGCTGGTCGACTGCGGATTCAGCGCATATATTTGCATTAAAATACGTCAAAATTGAGATACGACGCGACGGGGATGTCAACAGTCGAGCTGTTTACTGCGTTCGAAGCTCCGGGGGGGAAAAGTATACGCGGATTAAAAAAAAGAATTTGTATATCTTTATTGTGTATCGATGTCATAGTTATTGGCAATTATGCGCAGGCAGGCAGTAAAACAAGCTTTTGTATTTCATTGGGATTTTTATAAAAATCATTAATTTTGCTGTTAACGAGCTCGAAAATTTATCATTTATTCAGGTGGAAATACAGAACGAAATATTATTTAGCGAAAAGAGATGCGAATAACGCTGATAATATTTTCATCCACGTTGAAATCTCTAAATATTTAATTCTCTTAATTATATCCGCGCTCGGGTTAAACTCGTTGCGTCGGTTGAGCGCGCGTTAAGAGCTAAGCGCTAAGTGAACGTCCAAAAATCTTATTCGCTCTTCCAGACCAGATTTAATCATAAGTGCGTTAAGCCCCGCAATAAAATTAAGGCAACAACCTTTCGACTTCAATTCCGGCCCCCACCTATAAATCTCGGCCCCTTTATCCGCTCGACAAGCGTAACCACATTGGCTCACAATCAATCGCCTGCTTTTGACTTATGGTTAATTTATCGCTTTGGGTGGAGGAATAATTTGCGTTATTGTTTCCGAAGATTAAATATAGCTTATCATATTTCTACATGTAAGTCTTTCCTTACTTTTAGATTTAGAGGTATATGGAATGGCGCTATTATATTGTATATTTTTTTTTGTTACGTTTCATAAAATTTTAAGAAAATATTGATAAATTTCTTCAAAGTATGCTGGTTTGCAATTTTGATGAAATTTTTGTAAGAGTCTTTTGTTATCTTAAAATTATGCCCAATGTCGTCTTCCTAGGTTAGTTCTTATATTTCCAAGATATGAACTTTTACAACTTCCAATTTAACTTCACTTAATAGAAGAATAATCCTGCTTCTTCGGATATCTCTACACTAACTAAAATTAGATTTTTACATAGACAAATATAACATTAAAAAAACCATTGGATATAAATTATATGTCAGTAGTATTGTTCAGTCCTAAAACAAAAGTCATTAAAAATACCAACAAAATACATACAAATAATAAAAATAACTAACTTTTTCTCAACCTTTCTTTCAATTTCTAACATTTAAAAGTTTTCAATCGGAATAATATTATTTCCACTCGAACTTTCGCTCGTCCAGCACTTTTCTTTTCCTCATCACCAAATTCTCGTAACATTTTTACGCCCCGAGTTATAGTAAACAGAAACACTCGGTTTTTTTAAGGGTAATGAAAATTCGGAACCCAGAATAGCTTACAACTTGGAAATAAAGACCTATTTTTAGCCGGCTCGTTTTCCTTTCAGCCGTAAAACCTCCAGAAATAGAAACAAAACTACAAAAATAAACCCACCCCTTTTCCTCCTTCTCTATAGACTATATATACATCACCACTCGATCGCAAGTCACGAGACGATTAAACCCCCGGCGCAATAAAATTAACGCAACGACCTTTCAACTTCAATCTCGGCCGGCCCTCCTCCCTCTTCCCCCTCGTCTATATCCAGGCGATTATTCTACCGGCACCTCGAGACCGCAGCGTACCGCGGCTATACACGCGGTGGCCGGCGTAACACTTACTTTCAGGCCAGACCGCCTCAGGGCATTCTCCTCTCTCTTTCGCTCTTGCTCTGACGCAGAGGTAGAGAAAGAGAGCGTGAGAGAGTCAATGAAAAGACCACTTTGTACGATGTTTAATTACGCGAAGGAGCGGAGAGCGGAATCGATATTTCATTCGCGCGCGCGCGCGATGTAGAGCTTTCGCGCGAGGGTTCGACGCGCTCGCTCTGTCTCTCTGCGAGGGTAATTAAGACAGTGAGAACGGAAGAAGAGTGAGAGAGGGAGAGAGAGTTTGCATTTTTGCGTCCCGCTAACGAGGTGGAAAAGCGTCGTCGTCGTCCTTTCGAGTTATTAGAATAATTGCCGGTTGCAGGCCGGGCCGGGCAGGTGTAACGTTTACCTTTCATTTCGCGGCCGCACGCCGTGGCGGAGAGTTTAATTAAAATCGCGGCCGCGCGCGGCATTAACTGTCGCGGTGAAGTACCTCAACGTGCGCGTGCATATTATTAATTAAAGTACGAGCGGCGGGCGGTGATTTCGCGCAGGTAGAGAGCTTGAGCGTGGCCTTGTCATTGTTCGAGAAAATATATATACGTACTCGGGGGAAAAGATTCAGGCGCGCGCCGAGTGGTTCGGGAATATTAAATGTAAGCATGTTTTTTTTTAATTGGAACGGTGTGAAACAATGTCCCGATGAAGTCAAGTGGGGACGAAGATATATATGTTTTTTTATCTCTTTAATTTTCTAATGAAAACACGGTGATGCGTGGAAAAACATAATAAATTTTTTTCGAGTCCACTCCGGAGCATTTTTAATTAGATTTTATTAAATTTAATTAATCACGTCGAATACACATAGCAGCGTTATCCGAGACCGCGAGCACGCGTAAACCGTCGCCTAAAGTATAAAAATGCGAGAGTGTATATCCTAAAAATTAGCGAACTGGAAAATCGGAACTCGTTAAAGCGTCGAGTGCGGCAAAAATTTACATTGTTACCTGAATCTCCGCGCTTTGAAAACGACGGGGCAAAAGGCTAGCGTTACACTCTCGCCTCTTCAATTAATTAATCAATTGTATATGTGTACACCTCTGAAAAACCTAACGCAAACGCTAGATTTTAATCAAACAAAGATCGGATGACAAAGCGCGCTGCTCTTTATCCTATTACACAAACAAATTTTAATCAAACGCTTTGCCGGCGCGCGCATCGATCGTACATACACACACGTACACCGCACAAAAAGCCGGGCTCGAGGTACATCGGATGAATTTTTCTTTCAATTCGCGCAATCGGAAGTCCACGCGCGCGCGCTCACAAAAGAACGTTTCCCATTGAACTCTTCCTCTCTTTCCAGCTATACCCCCGGCTTTTCGCTGCAGGTGTAAAAGCTATTGATAAGCGATGCTTTTAATAAAAATACACGCGACTGCTGTACACACATACACACACATACGCGCGATCGATAAAAAAAGTCGTAACGAGCGAAAAAAAATGGCAAGGCCTCGGGCAAAAACTCTTACCCCGACGGGCTCTAAAATTAGAAGTAGGAATGAAAAAAGAAGGGGTATACAGCGCGCCGTAAAAATTTTCCAGCCGATTAAAGCGTATTACTCGCGTGTACCCGAATCCCCAGCGCGTTAGAGAAGGAGAACGAATTGGCCTGGCGTGAATTGAATATTCATAATGCACGCGCTCGCTTGCGTTGATTTACGGCGCGGGTGAGGAACTTCGTTACGGGCGCGCGCGCGCCTTGTATACACCGGCGAGCAGCCCTCGTGTATATACAATATTCGATTTTACGGCGACCGAGGATTTCATAAAATTCTGCGAAAAATCAGAGAGAAAGTGAGCGTCGCGCTTACGTATTCCATGTATATATAACGGCCGATAAAAGCGTAAAAAGTCGTTAAGATGCAAATGCGTGTAATATCACGGGGGCGGCTACTATATTTGTGCGCGCGCGCGAGCTTTTAGCAAAAATATATTAGCGAAATGGCTACATATACAGCGAGAGGCGCCGGCGTCTACTATTAATGCGATTTTTATGCGTCCACGCGGATATTTCAATTTCGTCTTTAGGGCGCGCGCGAGCATCAATCTGCCATAGTGGCTCTCTATCGGAGATGCTGGGGTTGAGCCTGGGTAAAAAGGTCGATAAGGAAATGTTGCTGCTCGGTCGACGAGAAAAATTGAATCGCGGAGTGGGGCAGAGCAAATGGCGGAGTTGGGGAGAAAAAGCGATTCTATTAATAGAATTTTTATAGGTAGTCCGAGTAGTCATTCGTTAGCGCGATAAAGTACGAGTGCAATTATACAGATTTGCAGTGAGATTTTTGGCTGGATAGTATTGAAGGATACTATTGTAGTGCATGTTTTACCACTGTGGAGATTTTTTATCGTTTAAGTGGTTTATTATTTTAGTAATTTATTAATTTATAATACTAAACGTGTTATTATGCATTGAGAAACAAATAATTAAATTTGAGATATAAGTAATTTTTAATTTATTTTCATTGAATAATTAATTATTTGCTTGATTTCACGCAAATATCGTTAGAATCGCGTCGTGTTTCCTTAGATATAGAGAAGTATTCATATACACAAATACATTTCTCTAAAAATAATTATTTATTTACAAAGATCCTCCAAAAACAATTATTCTCAAAAACCTTCATAACTTCCAACCAAACGAAAAAAAGTCTACCTCCAGCAACGTTTATTGCGCCTATCGTATGAATCTGAAAAGCCCAGTGGAACCCCAAAAAAGCCCGCAGCCCAATCTATCTCTCACGAACAATACCGCCAATCAATCTCTCTCGCGCTCGCATCTGACAACGCGCCTAGAGAACGGCTATCTCCCCCTCCACTGCCTCCGACAAATGCCGCGTGGGCTCTTGAAAAATCCCCAATTTTCCACCTACCCCACGAACCATCCCCTTCAGCCACCAACACTCGCGACAAACAAACCACACGTACGCACACACGGCATCAGGCGGGCTTTTAAAGCCGCATCCCGGCGCTCTCAGCCGGAGGGGCCACTCGGCGCGGGACAATTTAGGGGCCACTACGCGAGTTACACAAGTAATTACGCCAAAAGACGCTCTCTCCCGCGAGCATTCTCGTCGTTATGCGCGCACGAGCCCGCCCCCCGCCGAGCTGATGTTAATGACGGCGCATTAGTCACGGCCGCCGCGCGTCGACTAATTACGCACTCGCGCGCTGTTATTGTCGCGAGTGCGCGGCGGTTTAATGCAATATACCCCAGCTGGCGAGCACGCGCTGAAGTTTGAATCACGGCCGTGAGAGAGTCGTTAGCCCGTCGTTTTTTTTTCACAGAGATGAAGGAGTAATGCACAGCTCGTGATTTAGGGCGAGCGAGAAAGTTTGTTATAGGGGTGGTGGTGTAAGAGGAGCGAGGTATGAATTTGTGGAAAGAGGTTAGCCGGAGAACGAGAAATTGATTCAAGCGAACGAGCTGTGTTTGGTTCGTAAACAGAGAGCGAGAGCCTTCGTGCTTTATCGGAAGGCGCTTGCCAATCTGGTTATACACGCTGCGAAATCATTTTACAAAGTTGAAAGATCGTAATGGGAAAGGGGGTCTGTTTTTACGGGGTTAAGTAAAGAGTATCTGATTTTACCTGTAGTATAGTCTGAAATAACATTTTACCGCGCTTTTTCCTTACATAAGCATCTCGGATGTTTAAAATAACCTCCACAGCAGTAAATTAATTAAAATAAGATAAATTAATTGTATTTCTGTCGGATAAATAAACCACGGGGAAACGAGGCGAGCGTAATAAACCCGCTGAATAATAAATCAACAATCTATGTATGCCGGCGACGCGGTCTTACTCGACTCGTTCTACTTACCAAGTAGAATACATGCATTAATTCCTTCAATTATTAAAGCACAGCGACCGCCACGCACACGTTTCAATTAATCCCGATAACGCTCTCTACCTTCCCCTCTCCACTTTCTAACTAACAAACCCATTGTTTCAAAGAGCAACGCACCTTCCTATAGCTTCTCTATAATATTCTACACGAAAATAAAAGAAAACTCAATGCCTAGCGCCAGGTGATCGCTCAACAAATTTAATTTCCAAATTCATTAAATCTTAAAAATAGGCGCACCCTCGTGCAGTTTTCCCTTTGATCAAACTTTAATTACTCGTCGCCATAATACCCTCTCACAAATCCGGGGGGAGAGGCTCGAAGAGGCTCGAAACCAAAAATTTTCATCCCTCTGTGGGAAAAGAGGGAAGCTAAAAACGCCGCGAACCTCATTAAATCGTGGCGGGAGAAAAAGCACGATTAAAATGCAATTAAGTGCCGGCGGCCCGATCAGGAGCGCGCGCGCGTGTCAAGTGCGCCTCTAAGAGCCTGTGATGATGTGTACGTGTGTGTGTGTGTATATATAGAGAGAGAGAGCCGTGACGCGATATATCGCGCCCGCGTGTGCAATATCCTTCGGGCGCTGGACGCGGACAATGCGTATTTGCAAGAGGAGGCGGAGGGGGGAGAGGGGTTGTGTCGACAGAAGCGTGAGTGAGGCTGCTGCTGCCTGGATAATGCGTGTTTGCGGTTGTTTTTGAGATGAGGGGTTGCCAGGTTGATACAGGTGTGTGTTTGTGTGGAGATAGAGAGGAAATTCGAAATAAGATGGGAGGGGAGATTATAGGTGAGGACGTTGATAGTGTTTGTAAAATTAAATGAAATTATTAGTGGATAAATGAGAAAAAACGTCGTTATTTTAAACTGGCATTCACATTAATTACAGATAACGTTAGAAATAATTTTAGGAGAAAAAGGTTGTCGAGAAATCACTTTGCTCCTGGTCATTTTGCCAAAGCACTTCAAGTACCAAGTCATTTCGTTAATTGGATTTCGCAAAGAGCCATAAAATTTTTGCCCCATTCGCGCCGAACTTTCCACCCGCGTTTCAAACTCCTTCTTTTTTTGCCCGCCCTCGCGAAATTCGACCAATAAAATCGCTACGGAGCTTTGCATCGAATGAAACTTTGAGACCATTCTGCGCACTTTAACCGAGTGATTTATATACAATACCGGCGTATCCTCGTGATTCAATAAATTATTCGCACGCGTGCTCCCGTACAATCCGCGTATGTATATATATAGGCAGACTACAAAACATCTCCTTTCAAATAAACCCGGCAATCACGTCGCACATTTCCTTCAATTTTCCAAAAACAAGATTCCCAGGCACATCTAAAGCCCCCCTGATCTACCTCCACGAGCTCGCTGATATATAAATATATTTACGATAGACACGCGCGTTTATCTCAATCTCATTATGCTCCCGTCGTTGCAGTGCTCGGAACACGTGTATCGACGGAGCGCATTAGCCGCGCGGCTCATTTCCGAATTTCAATCCTATTAGCCGTGACGTCTATGCACGCGCTATCTACTGCAATCGAACCAAAGTGCTTCTTCTCTCTCTCTATCTCCGTCTTCGTCAAGGGATCAATCCTCGCTATAAACTTTCCATTAGGAAAATCCTGCCTGTTATATACGACAACGACCGCGTGGTACGTGGGCCGAGATAAGGAAAAGCAGGACGGGGGGAGCGTATAGTTTTTCGCCATTGAGTAATGGCCGAAAGGGAGCGGGTGGAAGAAACGCGCAGCCAATTAAACGACGCCGATGCGCAAGGCTTAATGAGGACGAGCGTATTTTTTCAGTTAGAGGGAGGAGGGTGCAAGTAGCACTGCGGGGATCGCTTTATCAACGTCGTCTGGTGGCAGGATTTATCGAGCGATTTACGGGGTGCCGGTGGTTGTGGATCGATATCGTCCCCGGCGGTTGCGTAACGCCGCATGCATTTTTACGGTAGTAATGAATTAGCGGTGTGCGGTTAGATTCTTAACTGGGCAATCGCGGCTGTATATTTTTTTCAGCTTCTTTTTTCTAAGCTACTGTTTTACGTAATGTACTTGATTTTGTTATTCGTTGTAATTGAGCAGTTTGTTTGATGAAAGTGGATAACTTTCCACGCCGCAATGGGATTACGTAAATTCGCGGGCCTAATATTAAAAAATCCGTTTAATCTCGTCTGATGCTATTAGAAATGAGATATTTCAGCGGGCGCTCTGCCTTATTATCTTAATACTGTCCCGGTGGGGGTAAAATGCTATTTAATAGCTAGTTGCTGTATTATTATAGTACCTGGAAAATGGAAAATTGCCTTTATCACGAAACCCCTCTAATAAATTAATACAAAAATAGACCACTTTAAAGTAACTTTCTACTGTTTTCATCTTAAAATTTTTCGAAAATTTCCGACCTTCAAGGGTAAACCGTGGGGCAAATTCAAAATAACCCTCGCACTCCGTATAACTTGTAATATTTTAGAGGTAATCCGGGCGAGCTTTACAGTCGCGCCGCCTCTACCTCTAAAAAAATTTTACATTCAAACCATCTTGAAACTGAGCAATTCAAATGAGTGAGCGAGCGAGTGTGGGAGGGATTCCAAGCGGTGGCAGAAACGTTCTCGCGAACACGGCCCAGTTAAAGCACTTTTCATTTCTCCCACGACGAAGGGACGCGCCGCTACCGTTGCCACGAACAAACAAAGAACTTGCGTTTAACACTTTTATTGACTGTATCTCTTTTGTGCATCTAGCTGCGCGCGTCTGTTTGCCGTTTATTCGGGTCAAATGTAACGCGCGCAGGGGGTGACGGGGGCGGTGCCGTAAGCTTTATCATGTGCCACGCACTGTTTGACTTTTTATTTAATGCTTGTTGCTCGGGGGCGTGCGCGTGTCTATTTGTGCTTTTACTCGGGCGTAAATCAGTTTAAGATGGAGAAATGCGTTGAAGCAGCGAGGCGGGAAAAAAATTTAGAGAGAGTATCACGGTATATTTATAGCTTCTTCCCGGGGAAAGAAATACCGGCTCGTTCTCTCTAATTGCTTTAACTAACAAGCGCAGCGCGCGCGAGCGCGATAACACGAGAAAGCTTTCGTTAAAATGAAACGGAAAATCTTGAGTTTCCATCTTTAATCGTAAACAGCGTAATTATAGGAGTGCGCCGCGTGCTTTATTCGAAACAAATTCTAAAGCCTTGAGAATCCCGCACAATGCGTCTACTCCTACTGTATAACGTATCCGATCCTCATCATTATTATCATAATTACTAATTAAGCTTCCCCACCCTCACTCTCTCTGTGCCCTCAGCCCGCAAACATTCAATACCTCGAAACTTTATCTCTCTCGGTCCCGAACAATGCGCGCCCATCTCCGGCACGTCTCAGCTTACAAAAGCTCGCTCTCTCCATTAAAACTGCGACTAACGAGAACCCAACACTCCCACAAAAAAAAGATAGTAACTACAAACTGGAAAATCCCTTTACCCGTAAACACTGACCTTCTGACTCTTGCAGGTTAAAGCTACGCTGTATAATGAAGAGGCGGGGACAATGGGGCCGCTGAGTAGCCGCCGATCGAGCCTCGGAGACGGAATAGACGAGCGGTACTGAAGAGCGAGAGAAACTGCGAGGAAGAGGGAATAGGTGATTTTCGGCAGTCGGAGGAGGAGGAGGAGGTGAGGGTAGAAGGCAACAGTGAACTCGATGGAGAGGGCCACACTCGAGGACAGATGATATGGAGGCCGGGGACGAGCTGGACGAGGAGTCGGCACCGGCGATGGATGAGGTGATTGCCAGAGCCGCGCGGCGCAGTTTGTTCCGGGTGTGCTAGTATGCGGAGTGCAGGGTTGGCTCGGATCGGGGTAGTTTATTGTAAGGAGGGTTCATTTTGGACGGAGAATCGAGTGGTGGGTAATGCGGGAGTAGAGGAATAGTAGATATAGTTTTGGAATAGCCAAGTTAGTATATTTTAACGAGGGATACTAAGGTTTTAAAGAAATGATTAGATGAATTTAATGTTCGCATTTTAAAACGGGGTTTTTTTTTAATTTTGTTTATTCCTTTTTTTGAGTATAATTTTTAGTATAATTCCTGGAAAATCGTGAGTTTTCGGTAGAATATATAATAATATTTTATATTTTCAATATTTAGAAATTTAATATATACAATGAAAATCTTTCTTTAAAATACAAATATTAATTGAACGATTATGAAAAAACAATGATAAATCCATTTACTTTCAGCTGTATAATGTTTCTTTACTCAACTTCGAACTAACGTATAACTTCGGAACAATTCATGTTTTTGAACAAGCGGCTATTTTCTTAAAGTTCTTCTCGGAATAACCCGAGAAAGCGCCTATAGCTCAATTTACCGTAACGCTAAACCATGCTATTGTGACTTTTTTTATCTTTCGGTATCTAAACACAAGGATCCCTCTTTGCAAGGAAACGAAAGATGTTTCAAAGTTTCCGAGCCAGACCCGCAACTTGTCGGTGTACATACGTATTTTTAGCCAATACGATTTGTTATCGCAGATTAAAGAAGCAGTTTAGCAGGTAGTATTTTATAATGATGGTAAAAAAAAGATGCGAATTTTCACATAATGTCGTAAAACGAAGTAGAAAAGTTTAAAATTCCGTACACTTTTGTCTCAGGTGCGGATCGATAAGGAATTTGGCGCCATGCAATAAATTCCACCGTGTAAGCTCGGCGCGAAATATTTAAAATAACACGAAAATTGTTTAATAATAAATTGGATGAGAATTTTTAATAAATTTAAATTGCCCGTAATTTACGTGGAGAGGAGTGCAATTAATTTTATAAAATCGGATTAAAGCTGCGATGTTAATATTTTATTATTATATGCATGTAAAGGCAACAGCATATTCGAGCTGGAAATTCACGTATCCGCATAAAATAGATATGGAAGTGACGGTATTATCGACCTTTACAAAAGCAGTGGCTGGAATATTTTAATGCATTAATTGTGTCAGAGGTGATTTTCACGTTTGCAAGTAAATGAAAAGCTGGCCATTACATTAGAATAGAAAATCGCTCTCAAACAATAGAGCGTATATGAATTATTTAACTCAGGAATAATAGGAGGAACTTTCTTCAATAATTTACAGTATTAAAATCCCGCATTAGTCACTTTCATGCGACTTTACCCCATTCAATGGGGGGATGGATTTCTTTTAATTTCATTTTAATGCTTTAATTAATGCTGACACTTTGATTCATTGTAGTAGAAATCTAACCTTTAGTCAGTACATATATTTTTCTAACACCAACTGATTATTTCAAAAAGAATTATAATGAAATGGCTATAAATATGAGAATCATTACACTTATACTAGCTACTATCTTCTTTAATATCTAGACATAACCCAAAAAACTCTCTACGTCATTCCTTCAGGTGAACCTCGACAACAACAATCTCCAGAGCTCGGCAACGATGAAGATCTCGGCCACGGCAGCGTCCTCGACCACAGCCCGCAAGGAGCAGTGCGCCATGCAGCAGCGCTCCGCGACGCGGCCCGACACTGGGGGCGGTGAATCAAAAATGGGCCCCGATGCCCCCGCTGCTGCGTCGCCCGACCACGACAAGACTGAGAAGCCGGCGAACGAGGACGACGACGACGAGGACGAGTTCGCAGACATCGCCCTCAGGGTGCCCAGGCTCAAGAGGCACTCGTGTCAGGAGTCGATACAGGATAACGAGGAGTTCAATATGGACAAAATTGGCAGGTGCGTGATGAGGTTTTTACGTTATAATGTAAGTTAGAGCTGTTGAAATTTAGTGAAAAGGAAGAGAAATAGAGAACAAAGTTGAAGAATCGATTGTGGAGAGAATACGGAAAAATCAGGGTGATACGTTTCATAAAACAAGTGAAGCGATCAAGATTTTGTCAGACATTTGTCAGGGAAATAAAAACTTTTTACCGTTTACGCGCTTTTTATTTTACAAAGGATCATATTTTTGTCCCAATACTTACAATTTTACTTGCTTTTTATGTTGGTATTAGTTTCATGAATTCTACAGTTTTATCTGATCTCGTATCAACCTCCCTTTTATCAATATTTCGGCGAAATTCGGTGAAAACTTTTCTGTAAAAGAATTTTCTACCTAAATTTTTTTTTAGGAAAAATTGGATTATCGTTATCCACTTTTAGCGAGCATTGCCAATCTCTGTCAACCCTTTATCCATCCCCGTTCCAAACATTGACAACAATTGCTAATCTCCATAAATAAAGAAAAACTAAAAAATATTGAAACACGTGTAATCAGAGACTAAAAGAATCATCCTTCAACCTTGTCTGCTATTTATATCCCTTTACTCAAAAACTTCGACAGCCGTTGCATGTTCACCGAAACCCTCGACCTCGATAAAACTCATTAAACCAACTTCCAAGTTCATTCATTCACCTATATGCATACGATAAACTCTTCGCAGATACCTCGAAACGAATCCGGAGCTCGCCGAGTCCTGGATCCGCGAGAACGCAAGCCCGGAGCTGAAGCTGAGGCTGCAGACCTGCTGCCTCCAGCCGAACAACAACTCCTCGACGAGCCTCCAGCACGAGGACAGCTCGCTCAGTCGCAGCAAGCGCAACAGCATCACCTCCGATCTCTTTCAATCCTGGCTCGCCTCGAACTCACCGGTCAAGCGTAGCCGCAGTCCTAGCAGGTGATAGACAAAATGTATTGATATCATTTTCTACGCTTGCACAGCCTCTCATGTCGCTCGATATCACTGCGTTATTTAATTCTGGTGTTAATTTTTTGGCTCCAGAAAAGCTCGACTTGATTTTTTTATAAATATAACGTTTTAAAATACAATGGATGTATGTACGAATAATTTCTCTAATAAACCGAATTCCAATATATTTGTTTATTTCTTCTATCGCATATTTCATTTTATGTCCAATTCAAGGAACTCGTCGAGTTTTCTATTATAAATTCTAATGAAACAAATTAATTATAAAATATCAGTGTCCAATCAAGCATTCACTTAACAATCGGCAATCAATTTCAATTCGACATTAATCTAATATCTCCACCCAAAAATACAATTCTAATGAAACAAAAGAAATTAATTAAAATTTCAGTCTCAAATTAAACATTCATTCCACAACCCCGAACAAACTCCAATTATACCAGTGTAACCTAATATTTGCATCATCGGGAGTATATTTTTTCCGCGAAAACAGATTTAGGGTAAAAGTGAATCTTGACAGAAGGATCAAGTGTGCTATCCGTTCTCTCGTCGCGCGCGCACGCACTTTTTATAACGCACACATAAAATTTTTATCGGGCCGTCTCGGTGCGTCACCGCATTCGCTTTCCCCGCCGATACACACATGCTCACAACGAGCCTCTATTTATCCCCCTAATATTTACATCCAACGTCCCGCGCATTTAGGTTAAAAGCAACAGCAACAGCATCAGCCCCGACCTTCCCCATATTATACGCGAGTGCTCGGAGAACAACAAGAACGAAATGTTTCCGCAGGAATTCGACGCACTTCAAAAAATTTCCTCCCTCCGGCCCCGTCGTATCATCAAATTTCGCTGGTCAAAACACAAAGGAGAGCGCGCGACCCTCACATATACACACGCACTCTCTCTATCCACCCCGCGCGAGAAAAAACAACGTCGACGCTTTCCGGGCCAATAAATCCGGCCTGGAGACTGTATCCCTCCAAATAATACATTTTCGATATCTCTCCCCCACCCCCACTGGCTTTCTCTTTCTTTTTCTCAATTTTCCCCCGAGCGCGTCGATCTCGAAAGCTATACTGCCGTCGCTCGAAGACTCGGCGAAAGTATTTTACCCGATTCGTTGCAACAAACACGGCGCGAACGCGCGACTACGTATTGATTTTTTCGCGGGTTAAATATCGGCGGTGATTCTCGGGCGGAGGCGCAAGATCCAATAACGAGTCGTCGTGTGGCGATTGATTTTGCCGCGGAAATTTATATTGATAAAGTGATGCCCGGGCGGCTGGCGCGAGACATAAAATGTTTTATGCGCGTTGTTTATGGGGCGATTCTCGGTGCCCGGCGCTCTGTGTGTGTATATATAAGCTCGCATGATTTTTCGCTATGAAAGTGGGTGTATAAGGTGTAATGCGCGCACGCGTCCGCTTGTATACGGGACCCTAAATTAAAGGAAAATAGAAAGGATTATTTCTAAATCCCGGTCGATTTATATCTGCGATTCACGAGGGGTTCTGTTATTTCGAATGTATATGGGGGGTTGAGCTGCGAGTGTTGGTTTAGGATTATCCTCGAAAATTGGAGTTGTAAAGAAAAATGCTTTTTCAGTTGGCGAACAATGGATTTTTCGAATAACTTCCAACGAAATATTTTATGTTTTTTGGCCGTGTAAAAAGCGTGTTCGTGTTTCCTGAAACTAGATATTTGCGTTCACGCGAAGCTTTTAAAAAATACATTTGAGCTTAAAAAATATAGTTATTTAATATTTAAACGATATGTATTCAGAGAAAATATGAAAGCCAAATCTATTTGCAATAAAAGCGTGTCAATATAGAAGCTTTTTAATAAAGCGTATCATCGATTTTGTAAAACCATATATCTAGCTTTCCGTGACTCTTCCAAATAAAATTTCTTTTGATAAATTTCATTTCATTTTAAAATATATATAAAAAAGCATCAAAGATTTATTTACATTCAAAATAAATTTCCAATTTTATCCACACCCCCTCAAAAATAAAAGACTTCGCACTACGCTTGAGGACAAAAGTCAATTTCACTCAACCCTCCATCTCGCACCAACACTTCCATCTCTCTACATTCACCACCAAAACACGACTACACCGCATTCTACAACCCGACCCATACAACGCAACTCTTCTCTTTCCCCCAGGTCGTCGAGCACCTTGCTGGGCCGTCGTGAGGAGCTGAACCGCCTGGACGAAAGCGACCTCTTCATGGAGCTGATCCGCGACGTGGCAAACGAGCTGGACATCAACATCCTCTGCCACAAGATCCTCGTGAACGTCGGCCTGCTCACTCATGCCGACCGGGGCAGTCTGTTCCTCGCCAAGGGTCCGCCCGATGACCGCTACCTCATCGCCAAGCTCTTCGACGTCAACCAGGATACCGAGTTCGAGGATGCCGTGCAGCGAGCTCGGAACGAGGAGATCAGGATACCGTTCGGTGTCGGGATCGCCGGGTACGTGGCGCAGAGCAAGCAGATCATCAATATCAAGGATGCGTATAAGGTTGGTGCAGGATATCGATATACCTTGTTGTGAGAGTGAATTCATAGGAAGTATAATGAGTTTGGAAATAAGTTGGCACGTGCTGAGTCATTATAAAAATATTATAAACATTGTATTGTATGAATACAAGTGGTTGAGTGTAAACTTTTGTGATGTATCACAAATGCATCATTATTTGGTTTTTACTATTATATATATATGAATCGAAATTTGTTTTCATTATTATAGAGGGTTTAAAAAAATATTCTGGAATTAATAAGATACTTAGTTGTTATAAAGTTTAGTACTCGAAAGGTTTATGTCACAAATATTTTTTATGCAAAATTTCGTATCTGGTGTAAAATTCAAAATTATATAGTAAAGGTTAAATAATTAAATTATAACGCCTTTTTAATTATTTTTTAAAAGTCTGTCGTAAAGAATTTCATTAAAAAAATGTCATTTCAGAAAAGTAATTATAACGAAAGTGACAAGTAATGAGAAGTAGTTTTGAAGAACTCCTGTTTAAACAAAAGAATGATATTTTTGGTTACGTCGAGAGTTAAATCTCTCAGGTAGAAAGAAAAATGGCCATATTTTTACTGCTTTAATATTTGCTGTCAGGCAGTACGTCGGAGAATTTTATCATAATCCACGACCCGGAGGTGTGACATTTTCCGTGTAAGACTATAATCCGTTTAATTCGGTCAGCGCATTAGTCACTTCCACATTTTAATCTTATCAAAGAAGACAAACGACGCGATTACACAGACGTTTCAAGATGGTGAAATCGAATGATTTCTTATGTGAAGCTCTGTTTGTCGGAGAGCTAGAATCCTTATTACGAGCGCCGGAAAATAAATGAATTTTCAACTATAACTTATATTTACTGTACCGTTTCTTATAATGATGTGTTATTATCAGAACTTGTAATTTAAAATAGTGACGCAATTCTTTTTTTAAACTTTTTATATATTTTGATATATTTTAAACAAAATAACCTTTCATTATTCAGATATAAAAGTTAAACAAACGTTTTACAATAAACAGAAAGGTTTTTATTTTACCTTAGAGACCTTCGCTTTTTCATCTCAGTCATTTATTAGCTCTTGTCCTTGATCAATTATCCCACCTTTTTCTCCGATTCGTCATAAAAACAAATCTTCAGAGTACACAACTATAATTCTTTGCTGTCAATATTTTTCTCCGTAACAGTAAGAAATAAAAATTATTAACGTTCCTCAATAGATGTTAAGCTTTTTCTATCATTTCAACAATGCAAAGTCCTTCGTTTTTCCAACTGCATTTATTAAACATATTTAACGACGGAAAATCTATAAACTCTAACACACTCACCATCTTTCTTTATATTTCATAAAAAAGTTGCATTAACGGGAAAATTGCACATTTCCATCGCCCCATATCGCCGAACCAGAACCATCTGTCCACCCGACCACCTCCATCACCGCGGGACCTTACGTCGACTCACCGAGGCTCGTATCTAAGTGTATTGTATTTTATATCGGCGCGTTCTCCCTCCCGTCGACGAGCTTTCGACGAGCTCCCGTTTCCCGCGCTCGGGGGATATATTGGATTTTGCATGATGGATGTTTGATGTGGAATATTGCGTTCCGGCGCCCGCGCGCGTCCGCGGTATTGTTTATCGACGGCGACTATATGGCCGGGAGAATGGCTGGAGAGCTCTCTGATTCCCAATGTTTCGCGTATGAAAAATCGCCAAGCCACGGTATATATTTCACGTGAATAAAACAAACTGCCGGGCGTATCGACGACGATTGCCGCATCGCGATAAAAAAACTCTCCGGTATATATTATTAACGAAAAAGGAGAGGAACAACTATCGTCTATATTAAGCTTATTTATCAGCGCGTCGTGCGGGCGCGCGCGATTATACCGGCGCCCCGGGAAATATCAGGTAGTAAATTTATTTCGTACGTGATAAAGCTGCTCCCGCAGGACTGGAGCTTCTTCTCACCGCCACCGCCGCCGCCCAGACGATCCGGTAGCCGGTGATTATTCTCACCCCCCACTCGTTAGAGACGCCGCCGTGCGCGCGTTATCTTTTGTTTCTCGGGAACGTGTTTACTCGGTGAGATTGAGGGTCGCCGTTGTTCTCTGAATCGAGCGAAACTTTTCTTTTTCTCTCTTCTCTTTCGCTCTGTCTCTTTCTTTTTTTTTCTCTGGGACGGTCTGATTTTGGAGATTTTGTTTCCGCTGATGGCATGCGGTTTCTGCGTGATGTATCGGGCTGTTGTTCAGTACGCCAGGTAATGACTTTTTTTTTAATCTGTTTCGCGCGATGAGGGATGTGGACTCGGGGATGATGAATCGGAGCGGCGGATCATGGGGGTATTTTAATCGGGAGTATTTTTTAAAATGCAGAGAGATGGGATTTATGAAGATTAAAGGTGGTATGGATTTTGCGAGCATATATGGGCTATACTTCACGAACTCAAGTACATCACGGATAAATAAATATAAACTGCGCGCTCGCGAGAGAGAGGCGTTTGAAAAAGGTTTACGCCGTTTTTGTTGTAAATCTAAAATAATAATAACAGGGGAAAAAGTCACTGACGTATTCGCCAAGGCCACTATAACTCATAAACGCCAGAGTTTATCAGGATTTAATTATAATAAATCATAGGCTGTTATTTAATTACAATTAATCATTCTATCAAGGATTTTCATTTAATTAACCTAAATAATGAACCATCAAGCGTACGAATAAAACGACAGCTTCGCGCTGCTATATACTTGTATCTAGAGAGAAAAAAGAAAAGCTTCACGACGTCGGCTGCATATACTTTGTCCAAAAGTTAGACTATAAATCCCGATCTTAATCTCGGGCTCGATCTCATTTCGCGCGCGCGCGTCGCTAAAGCTCGCATTAAATACGGCACGGTATAACGCCTTGACGCAGTTAATTGCATTGAAAAAAATGCAAGCTGAATAAGATAGAGCTTGAGCCTGGGCACTTACGTAGTTTGTTCTGAATTAATAAATGACCCTTTTATTAGTAACGAGGAATTGTTACTTTAAGAAATATAATGATGTTTATTACACTTATTTAACTTGTGGAAATAAGATTATTCTATATATTATGAGTTTACGTATATTCACACTATACTAGCAGATCGATTCCGGAGTAGCAAAATATTTATATGATTGATGCAATAAATAAGTGACGATAGTATTATGAAGAGGCATTCTGCGGTAGTATCATGTAGCAATTATCTTACTTTATTCTATTGCTATTACATTATTTACGAAAATATAGTTGAGTAAAGATATAGAAGTTATTTCCATCCTACCTATATCAAAAGATCGATAACAATAAAAGTACCTCACGAATCTTTAAAATAACTCTTGAATAACACAACAATCATGACTGAAGCCGTTCACCTCGCGCGTTTCCAGGACCCGCGCTTCAACAGCGCGATCGACATGCGCACCGGTTACAAGACTACCCTGATCCTCTCGATGCCTATCTGTAATTACGAGGGCGACGTGATCGGCGTCGCGCAGATAATCAACAAGACGAACGGCAGTAACGAGTTCACCGACCACGACGTCGAGGTGTTCCAGCGCTACCTCACCTTCTGTGGCATCGGCATCCAGAACGCCCAGCTCTTTGAGCTCTCCGTACTCGAGTACCGCAGGAATCAGATACTGCTGAACCTGGCGCGTAGCATATTCGAGGAGCAGAATAATTTGGAATGCCTCGTCACGAAGATCATGACCGAGGCGAAGGACCTGCTCAAGTGCGAGAGATGCGCTGTGTATCTGCTGGATCTGGATTGCGGCGAGGCGGTGAGTTTGCTTTCTTGATCGTGTTTTATTTCTATTTTGTAGAATGTTGCAATTGGTGTGTAATGCATTAAAGAAGCACGTACTGACTGTCAATAATAACATTGTTGATTAATTCAATAATTAAAATGTATTGGATGGAAAGCTTAAGGTTACTGCGAAGCATTAATCCAACGACCAACGTTTTTATTTTTATCCACGCAGTTTATTTTATATTAACTTAGAAAGTGTATAAAATTCCAATTCCAGTAATAGATCGAAAAGCAACGCGCAGCTGTTTAAAAGCATTTTTAATTCCATCAATGAATTAGTTTTATAGTTTACCAATAGCACAAAGAGCAGAGGCTATACAGTTAATTTATCGGAAGCATTTTATTTTTAAGAGAACGAAAGACATTTATAAATTGAATTATGCCCCGCGGAAACTTTTATCGTCGCGCTATCGCCTTTCCCAATGACTGTGCGAGGGATAATAAAGATTTTAAAATTCTATAAATTTGATTACGATCCAGGGCCATTTGGAGAAAATAGTCGAGAGGCCAGGAAAGTCCATTCAGGAGTCGAGGAAACCCCTTTCCAGGCGAGAAGTGAGTGTCAAATCGAATTCTTTCCCTTCGTCGGGTGGAGGGAATTAAATTTTTCCAGACTCGGGTAATGATATTTAAATCGGCATGTTTTCGATTTTCGCAGAGTAACAACATCGACATGGAGGACATCCTGCAGCAGCACGTAAGTCGTGGACTTGATTATATTTTTAGCGCGAAAATAAACTCTAAAAAATAGCAATTAATTAAAAAATATCGCTGGCTTTTATGAACTCGGCGAATGATTATAGTAGGCTTTAATGCGCGTATATACGCGAGTAAATTGACGCTTGAAATTTGCAATTTGATTGACACCGTACAATGCATTGCAAAAGAGAGCCAAACGATACACGCGCGCACGCACGCTCAAAGGGGGAACTTCATGAGCGTAAAAATAAAAGCGTACATGTTTCCACTTAACTTAATTCAACGAGTTGTAATTAAACTTTCGGCCATCATCCTCGCCGACGGGAATACAATATCAATTTATTTTTTCTAATTATTGGCGCCAACAAATTTAACAAAGTGCCCGCGTTGACGTATACTCAATGGTAATTAAGGTGATTATACCGAGCCGTTATCCGTCCGTCGCCTACGTTTCGAATTGAAAAAAGCAACTCTTTATTGTCTCGAAATACCTTCCTGTCCAATTAAACTAATCGTTGAATTGGAAAAACTTTTTCGTACGTCAAGGAGCTGGAGAGCACCAAGTTCACGATGGTGTTCGAGTTGGAGAACGGCAAGCAGGAGGCGACGATATACCGGCCGACCCACGGTAATCTGACGAGTCCACTCGGCAAAATTGCACGATACGTAGCGGCAACTGGGCAGATTCTCAACATCGGTGACGTCGCGTCCTGGTCCAAGCGACAAGTTTTCCAAGTGAGTTTGTGATTCTATAACTGATTGTGTTGAGTTGTTTTCATTCTTTGATAGTTGGGTATATCTTTTTTTAACCGGCGGGCTACTCTTCACATTAACTGATACTTGATCGATGTTATCATTATGAAACTTGTTTTCAAAAAATCCGAATCTTACAAATCCTTGGGTTGAAATAATATTGTACTATCATCAAGAAGTTAAAAGAATATTTTTAAGGGGACGCCGAAGTCAATATATTTTAAATGGAGGGTGGCGCTGTAAGCAGTATAACGCGTTTTTATTATAT
>UXGD01000578.1:0-53170 GCA_900474315.1 Torymus auratus | reverse complement strand
GAGTGGGGAGTACAGTCGTACCGCTGTGATCAGAGCTATACTTTTGACGCGTACCTTACCACGACAACCCCCTTAACGATCGAACTACCTAGGAACTCTCGTCTCCTGAAATACTCTCCGTGTAGTTATAATAAAACATGAAAGTAGGTGGAGTTGATACGAATTAAATGAAATATTTAACTAAAAATGGATAATATTAATAAGTGTGTGTGTGTGTGTGGGCCATAAGTTTTGCACAAACCATGCATTAATTTTTATTAACAATTTTTAATAACAAAATAAAAGTGTCTCATAAGTTGTTTTCAAAAAACCATTGCTCATATAGCACACGTTAGACTGGTCTACCTCCACATTCATCTGTTATAATCGAATCAAAGCCGACATACTAGGTCAGAACTACGCATACATATATGCCTCCCATGCGAGGTGTCAGCCGCGGGGGGCCCACTGATACAAAGATAAATGCGCGCTGAAAAGTGTGAATTAAAAGCGGAAGAGAGCAGTATGCGAGTCGACGCGCTTCGCCGCGCGTGTAAACGCGGCTAATGGCGAAACCGTAAATGGGTTCGCGCCGCGCGGCACTCGGGATTTACACGACGCGTGCACACTGTGCGCGCATTTACGCGACTTTTTCGCTCTAAAATTTAAGTGCGTGACCTGGCGTTTTGTGCACAGCAGGTGAAAAGTGTTATGGTATACCGTGTGAAATTTCACCGGAATTGTGGCAAATATGGGAGAAATTGGGAAAAATATTGTTAAAGTTAGTTGATGTTATGGTTTGGATGGAGGAATGTATTTTATTAGGATTATTAATTTTGTTAATACGGTTTATATAGGCCGACTTTGCAGGAAATTATATATTTTAAAAGACGAAAATTAATTGCAAGTAGTTTGTTACTGAATTTCTAAAGATGTTTAAACGAGGTATACAAATATCATTAAATTATTTAATTTTATAAAGTCATTGGCCTAAATAGCATTTAATAAACGATGTATAAATATTTTTATTGACATGATTTAAAGATTGTAATTAATAACGAATTCAATGTAAGAGTATGTACTCAATAAAATCAATATTTACATTTAAAAATTCACGCCCATAAACATTCAATAAAGAATATATTAATTTATTTCTGTAATATTAAATAGGTAGAATTCTATATCAGGAAACATTTTCTTTTCGACACCCTGAACAAATTCACGATCAATCACGTAATAAAAGGTAACCCGTCTGAGTTCCAGAAATAGATCCAATTTATATTCTCCATCATAACGGGAATTTCCAGCGCAACGCAAACGCTCCGGCAACAAAACATTTTCTCATCTCCTCCATTACGTAACTTCGCCGCACTCGGCTATTCACTCCGCGACTCTTACTCCCCCGGCCAGACCTTCCAACCTAAAAAAAGACTCATCTCCGAGAAGACAACCCATCGGCAGAGACTCTGTCCTCGTCATTATGCACTCTCGCAATTGGCGATTTTACGATCGACGACGGGCGACGCGAGCGCAGTCGTAAAGACGCGCGGGCGACAGAGTATATAAGGAAAAAGTCAATTGCGCGCGTACGACGCTGCGGTCGTGCAATAATTCCACCGTCTCCTTCTTCAAGGCTACGCGCGCGCGCCTTTTTTTACGGCGCGATCGATATTTTAGGGAAATTGCCACTTTCGCGTTGGTGCGTCGAACTTCGGTATGGAAAGGATGTAGGAGGAAGAGGAAACGCGCGTGAACGTCGGAGTCTCGTATTGCTCTCTAACCCACTTTTCGATTTTCCAGCGTGATCGTGCGTATAATGGGGTTAAGTAGGTGTGCGCGTGTTGTGGCCGCGGCTGTAGCTCTGCCTCTCTGATGATTGACGTGGCGGTGAGCGCTTGGAGAGCGAGGTGATGATGTGGATGATGATGATGATGATGGCTGTTGGATGGTTTTTGAGGCGCGTCAATGGTATTGATGTTTCGTGTGCGCTTACGGTTGGAGGTGAGTTTTTTCGAGACAGGTGTATCGATGTCAAATGGATATGAAAATTAACGAAGTGAATAATGTATATGAACCTTACAAATTCCAGGTAAAAAAATATAAATTTTATATCAAAATTTTTGTTGTGTTATAAATGGTTGAGGTTTTAATATTGTTTAATAAAATAGACACTTTTTGAAAGTGAAAAACGATGTACGTCCATTATGCTGCGGTTATTTTTCACGAAGGAGAAGAGGTAATTCTGATTTAATGTCAATGGATTACAGCCTTCCATAAATTTAGCCTTCATAAAAAAGAAATTACACTTCCACTGTCTCTGCAGTTTTCCTATGGAGCAAGGTTTAGTGAACTGCAGTGGCTACTTTTATAGACAATCGTTCGATCCTGAAGAAGCCAATAAAAGTCGCATAAAGAAGATTAAGGGAATTTATAACTGAAAACACGCTTGAAGAATAAAAAATTAATATACGAATATATATATTGGGCTTGAACTACCATCATAGTTATATGGTGTATATAAACTTGTATAAGATACTGAAAATGTTTTCGGAAATCAAAGAATTTACAAAAATCACATTCATATATTTAATAAGTAAATTAAAACGAAATTCTACCTATTTGTTTCTAGGATTCCGTATTTCCAAAGGAAAAGAAGAATTTGTAAAAATAAACGCTCAACAAATGAATTCGTAAAACAATTCATACATCTTCCCAAAAGCCACTAAAATTCAAATGTATACCTTAAAAAATTCCTCCGTACCACTGCGGGGATCTGTAGACTCCCGATTCATTGATTCGCTTTATAGCGTTCCAACCGCGAAGAACAGCGAATTTCCCGGGCAATATACGAAGAACTCAAAGGCGAAAATCTCCCAAGCGATTTCGAATGCCACGAGCGCGCCCAATTGTCTGCGGCCCCCGCGGCCGATTGAAATATAGCTGCGCATGCACACACGCCAGCTCTCCGCGTATGGGTGGTTCCGCGTTGAATGGCTTCGTTGAAAAATCCTTTTGCAGGCGTTCTGGAAAAATTGCAAATAATGCGAATGAAACTGGGATTCGATGAGAATGAATAGAGGTGTATTTAATTTTTGGTTACGAGGTGTAACTGTGATAGGGTTGCACGAGAGCGAGACAAAACAATATTTCTATAATTCTTGTCTCACTTTTGAAAATTCTTGAAAATTTATCTCTTGTCTTTTCAGTCAATATGAAAAGTATTATTATCTTGTCTTAAAACTCTTGATCATACTGGAGTTACGCAGACGTGCGAAAAAAGCGAATGGATTGTTTAAAAAATTAGAGGTCCACATAGAAGAGGAAGGTACGCAGACGTAGAATAGTAAGTTTTTGAAATAATTGACTTGCCCACTGTCGCACGTCCCCGTAGCTTCCTTTTTTGCGAGAATCTCGCACCCCCGGATATTTGGGTTTCAGACCTTTTTAAAGGTCCTTAAATTTAAGAACTTTCGAGATACAAATGTTACTGAATTTTAAGAATAATGTAACGGAATGTAATTTAATATACAAATACACGAAGTTTATTATAAAAACAATAAAATGTCGGCACAAGTGTAAATAAATGCCAAATTTAAAATTTGATTTTTCCCGCCATACATGTGCTGCCGACTAGAGTGTAGTTAATGCGCCGCCGCTAGGCGGCACACCCTCTCCCTGTGTCCTCACGTACCTAAGTAAGCCGGCCAGAGGTGATATATAGCGCGTCGACAACTACTTCGCCCATCTTTATCACTCGAACATCTCGTTAGCAACTATATAACGAAGTTTATTGAATTATAATTATTTCGATGAATTATTACGATTAGAAAATGTTGAGTTATTTTTAAGGCAAGGCAAAATTCTTTACATTCTTGACACCAAAATCTTGATATTGTATCGATTATTGTCTTAAATATTGAGGCAAGACAATGCAATATCAAAATTAATCTTGCTATATATGCATTATATAGCACAATTGTTGAGCAATGCTGATGCTTCCCGTGAATTGGCTATAATGATTTTCTTCACGAAGCTAAGGTATATAAAAAATCCGGGTAGTTAAATTTAAAACTGTATAAATAAAATGAAAGGGTCGTTACGTTCGTCGATAGTAAAGAGCTCCGTTATTTCAGTTATTAGTGAACAAAAATAATAATATTATCAATTCGCCAACAAAGAGTCGCCCGACGCTTCTGTCACTAAATTCTACAAGTGTCACTCTCAAACTAAAGTAGGAGCGGTAGTGTGTATATTATGTGAGAATTTCTTTCACACTAACGAAATTGTGAGCAAATATAACTCATGATATCCAGTTAAGTTTATAAATAACGCATTAATAATATGCCAGAACCATCCAAATGTAGCCTTAACGTCAAACTTATCATATGGAGCGCTGAGCAGCGAAGCAAAGCAACTAGTAGATCAGATAAAACTAACAAAAAAGGAACAAATCAAGCAAGAAATCATTAGTGAACTAAATCTGGAAAAACACAACAACAAAGCAAAGGATCTTAACGACACAGTAGACGAGGATTATAGTGAAATTGAATCCCTAAAAATTGAAAACTTATTGCCAAAACAACTAAATAACGAATTACAAGATAAAAACAGAATTTTAAACGAACTACCAAAATTTAACGACTTACCAAAGATAAACAGGGCAACAACAACTATATCAAGACGTTCGCAGAAATTACAGCTGATTATTACGATTAAAAAATGTTATTTTCAAGACAAGACAAGATTCTTTACATTCTTGACACCACAATCTTGGTATTGTATCGAAAACTGTATATAAATATTTTATCGATTATTGATCTGAATATTGAGCCAAGACAATACAATATCAAGATAAATATTGCTACTTATATCGTGCAACCCTATGTAATCAAGTAGTAATCAGTAAGCAGTTTAACACTGCTTATAAATGAAAAATAACAGTTTAATGAAACATAAAGATAAATGTTTAAATATATAAAGTTCTGTAATAAACTAAAAATAATTTACAACTATACATTATCCAAATATATTCAATAAAAATTACATTGAATAAAATCAAAAAGATAATTTGAAAGTTGCAGTACTTTTTGTTTTCTATTTGGACGATTTTTAGTGGAATACGTCCTACGCGCATATATATGCACGTGGCAACGTAATAAGAGCGCAGCCGATGCAGTACATTTCAGGCCATACATATATACATTAGGGAGGGTCGCGAAATCCCAAACGATCATGTCCCGGAAAGCCACATGAAAGGATTTCAGTGAAAATAAGCCTTTGGCAAATCCTTTAAAATCGAATTATTTTCGTAGTACTTTAATTCCATTTTATTTGTTCTATGTAAATAAGTATTGCTGGATTTTCTGGGATGGAAAAAAATTGGATAGTTTGAAAAAAAAATTGTAAAAGTTTGTTTTACTGAAATTATTATAGCTTTACTAAAAATATTTTTAACAAGCATTGAAGTTTCACTCAAAAGTTTAATAATTTTCTTTTAAACTTCAAAATAATAAATTCTTGAAACTCTGGTGCAAACTTTCTGAATCTGAAAACTTCCATTCAAAATTTCTGGCTTCATACCAATCAAAACATTATTTTGTTCTCAAATAGTCGGTGAAGAGTTTAACCAAGAACTTTTTAATCTAAATGGACTTTTCAAAATTTTAAATCTGCAAAAGTTTTTTAATTTTGAAATAATAATGTAAAAATGTTTCACTTAAAAAATTCATAACTGAAAATTTAAAAGAACTTTCCCATGTGCTCAAGGCTCCCCATAATAATTTTATCAAAAATAACGAACTTTTCTTTTTCAAAAACGTTGTTAGGCGTCTATAGATCTTTCCAAAATCGTCCCTCTCCATATACCGCCCACATACATTCCTATCGCACTATTCCAAACCCTGAACGCAAAATACATATAAAGGGCTCGATCGACGAACCACCCACTGTTCTTTCGAATTCCACTTCGCGTGTGTATTTTTTCCGCGGCGTCGATGGAAAATTCAGATCCGCGCGTTGGGCCGGGATTAAATGGTCGCTCTATAAGCTACGCGCAGCTTTTCCGTTTTCCCGCGATGTCGATCGACGTGTTACTAGAGGATCGGTTTTTTCGTTCTAGTTTTTTGGCGGCTGGTGGCGGAGAACTGTTTGGTTTTCGGTGGGTATAGCGGAGTTAGTTTAGACAAAACATACTTTTGTTTGGAATTTGTATGTAGAGTTTGAATTATTAAAGTTCTTTGTTTATTAAAAATAAAGCAAGTATGAAAAAACATAGAGGTTGAATTAAAATCTATTGATTTCTTATATATCTATATTCAATATGTTTTCAGCTTTTCATGAAATTCGGTATTTGAAATTTTTATCAAATAAAATATACATTAAAATTAAATTTACCTCGTAGTCAAGAGTTTTTTTGTAAACAATTTAATACATTTATTTTATTTAAAAAAACATTATTACTGTAATTCTAAACTTTTCGAAATCCAAAACGTTCTAACAAAATACATTTTCATCGAACAAAAGCTACTTATATTGACTCGCGCCGAATTTTATATCTCCAGACAAATATTTCTCTCTCGCAGACTTTACCCAACATTATATACATCAGCGTAAAAAAC
This sequence comes from Torymus auratus, assembly GCA_900474315.1. Taxonomy (NCBI): domain Eukaryota; kingdom Metazoa; phylum Arthropoda; class Insecta; order Hymenoptera; family Torymidae; genus Torymus; species Torymus auratus. The sequence continues at coordinate 46,574 of UXGD01000578.1, read as the reverse complement.
TCTCTTCGTGCACGTCGCCAGGGCTTACATTATTACAAGCTGTTCCTTTGCCGTCAGGTCCCGTGACAAGCCGTTAAGTTTCGCCGGCTGCTCGCACGCGCGCGCGTGCCTTCGTCTCGCCGACATTTTTCTGCCCCGCGCGCCCCTCACTTTCACGCATCAGAGGTGGACGGGGATTTTTCGGCTATTTTTGACTTCAAAGTCCCCATCCATTCACTTTCCTTCGTCAGCTCGCGCGGCCCGTCTGGCACGCTGAGAAGATTGCCCGTTCGGTTTTATATTTTTGCGCACAGCGCGCGCTCATGCCTCGAATCAATCTTTGTACGTAAAGCCGACTTTTTTCGTGTAAACACGGAGTTTAATATGTGCTGACGTGTTACGAATTTTCGGCTTGGAGGTTGTTTTAATTTTTGGCGATTTATTTCATAATTCGCAATTTCGTGAGCTTTATGGGGTCATTATTTTTAAAATTCTTTTAAAAATCAGGATTAAATTTTTAAAAGGAAATATTTATGATTTTATTATACTCGAACATATATAAAATTTTATTATTTATTTACATACTAACGTGATGTTACTTTGGAACTTCTAACCCATCTAATTTCCAATTTAGATGAAAATATACAATCTATCATCGACAACTTAATAATGTCAATAATGAAATATTGCGCAACATTTTAAATAACCTGTTTTGTAAATTTGGGGCTAATTTTGAATTTATTCGCATCTTAACCTCCTTTCCGATTAATTATGTGATGTAGTAGCTCTTAATGTAAATTTATTGCGTTTTTATGAAGCCAGGGACACGTTGCATTACAATGCGACGCACTATTTTTCGATCTTTAAGAACTTTAATTTTCCATGATTACACCATGAGTCGAAGAGAGCATCATATACGTAAATTACTGTGATTCCACATCCTTGGATTATTTTAAGAAACTGCAATTTCATCCTACTTGGAATCTGTTGCATAATATGCGAAATTAATTTTACAAAAGGTTTCGTATTTCAAATAAATTTAAAGTAAAAGTAAAATAATTTAATTTCAAGAATAAACATAAACTTTATGATTAATCTTAATGATATCGATCTTGTTCTACTAAAAATTAACAACCCTTATCTTCCTTTCAAAAGATTCATTCTTACATAGATTAAAATTACTAAATAAATGCATAAAACGTTCACATTTTTGTACTGTTACATATCTTGCACGATGCACCCCTCGCGAAATTCCCCTACACACAGACCGAAAACGCGGGGGTCTATAGGCGTTTCGCATAAAAACAGCATGTGCATATTCACATACACGCACGCTAGACGTCACGCACATGTCACACACAGCTGACGTGGCGTCTGCCTGTATGTATACACGCGCTTATCGTCCTAAGGACGTTATAAGTTACTCAGCGCATAAATGCCACACGCGCGGGCAAAAAACATATTTCAAAAACGTTGCTAATTGCTCGGCGCGTCTGATTCCGGTGCGAGAAAAATTATGTCTAAGGAGACGCTGCGTCTATGTATAGATATGAAAATAAAGCATCGCGGAAAACTGTTACAAGTTCCGCGACATACTAATGAGTGGAGATCAATACGAGACGGCGTAAAATGTACCGTTGTGGAAAAAAGTAATTAGCGAGTATTAATATATCTTGTATATGAATGATTAATGGGTGAGAGATGGATGAAATGCGATAACGAATTAAAGACGGGATCAGATCTGTCTGTCAGTGTATACTGCTATTAGTTATTTAAACTTCTGTTGGATTTCCGGAACCTATTGATTTTCTAACGCGTTGGCATTTTTAGTTCCCTATTCAGCTAGATAATCATATAAACAATAAAAAACTCCGATGATAAAAGTAAAATTCTACAAGAAACATCAACTTTCCACAAAATACCTGTACAAACCTCACTTTCACACCGCGCCATCGCAGCTTTCTATTAATACAAATAGTTTTCATGACAAATGATTGTTTGCAAATCTTAGAAAACATTTTTCCCCATCCACACGCGCGCGTCAAACCGGTTCTATACTTCACGTCATAATTTACCATACACATCTCTCGACACGCGCGCGTTCCCTTAAAAATCGTAATTCACTCTGCCAACGCGAAAACTAACAACCCCACATCGATCGACGCTGCACTCTACCTACTCTCTCAACTGGCGAGCGAGGCGTAAAAATCTCAACGCGGCCGTATAACACATCGCACTCACTTCCTCCCTCTTATACTCTCTCTCTCGCGATATTTAAAATTAGCCCGAGCAATCATAATTCCGACACAACCCCTTCTCTCTTCCGTCTCATCCGCACTCTTCGCTATACCTCTCTCCGAGTAAATTACAACTTACGGACAGCAGCAGCGGCGAGCGCGCGCACCGTTATACCCGGATAGCTTTTATTACCTATAAATAGCCCATGAATCGTGTATATGTGTGTGTGTATATAGGTATATATACACGCAGGACGAATTTTATCGCGGCGGGAAACTCGTTCTATACGCCCCACACACGCGCCGAAAGTCATAGCGCGCGCGGCGGGAAAGAAAACCGCTTCCGTCGCGCTATTTGTCATGCGCTCTCCTCTCGCGCCGGTAGCATCTGTGCGCGCGATAAACCGATGATGGATCGCCGAGCCGATGATCTCGACGGGCGGGGGAAGAGAGAAAACGAGGAGTCGCGCGGACGTTTTCTTTATCGGAGGCGTGAGGTGAGCTTCGATGGTTAATGGGCGGCGTGAGGAGAAGTGTGCATGTGTGTGGGTAAGGGGGGTAGGAAGCTTGTCGGGAAAGCGCTGACACCGCGTCTGCTAATTGATTCGGGAGTTTGAGGAACTTTATCGACGATCGTCGGGTGGGATTTTAGTTTTTGCGCTAAAGGGTGGGTTTTTTTATGGGGAAGGTGTTGGTCGTTGATATATTATGTCGGAGGTACAAGGTAATTGATTAAGAGTTTTGTTGGGTTATTTGCTATATGTGTAATTCGAGCTGTACAGATATGGACTTTTAAATGTACCTTGTTGTGGGTATGACTATGAATATGAATGAAATTTTCCTGATTTAAAATTTATGCAATAGTTGTATAATAATTCAATATATCTTTAGTTTTCAATGATATTTTAGAAACTGCTTACTTTACAATTTTAAACATTTAGAAGGTATTTTCTTCAAGTTGGCGTTTATTTATTATAAGTCTTAATTTTTTAGTAAAAGAACATTCTTATAATTTTAAACGGTATATACATTTACTACGAAACAGTAGTAAAATGGTTTATTTTGATCTTTCGTAATCGATTCGCTCCTATACATGAACATAATTGTCACGGCAATCAAAGAAAAGATCGAACCCAAGATAACCACGACCAATCCAAATAATACCCGCCCATAATTCGATAATTGAAAAGATAAAGCAAAACAAAACACGACCGACGCACAAAAACGTCGTATCACAGTACATCGATTCATACGAAAAGAAAGAACGCGCGCGTGCACGCGAGATTGAGCAATGTCATCGTGAACGCGCGCGGGGGTAAAAATATCTCGATCGCTCAAGCTGTGCGATTTAAAATTACCTGGTAATCTCGGGTGAAATTACTCATGAAATTCGATCGAGTAGCCGGTGTGCGCGAGCGCGCAATTCGCAAGGCCGCAACGCGGTGTGTCGCTCGACACCTTTCTTCTGCTCCAGCGACGAAGGAGGGAGCCTGATAGTGTTGCAATTTTTCGGCCTCGATGTATATACCGATTCCGGTAACTCGGCACCTGCCGACGACGCCTCGGAGATCTTTCGTACGAAACGTTCGTTCGTTACTGTAGAAAGACTGACTGACTGACACAATTTTTTTGGTGGGATAAGGTTGTGCGCGGGAGCTTTTTGTTGTGCCTGGATTGGTGATTTTAATTGGGGTTTTATGTAATTGATTTGTTTTGAGGTTCTTGTTTGAAAAGAACAATTTAAAAAAGGTCATAACTGAAAGTAACTGACGTATATATTTATAGTGTAGCGGTGGTTTGATTTTTAGACGCGATATGTTTTTGTGATGAAAAAATTCAATCAACGTTGTTGAGTCATACAGGAATTATACATAAGCTAACATTATATTTTACTTTGGTAAGAAAACTCGTTCTAATTCATTCATGTGTGTAGATAGGTAGCGTGATTAGAATATTTCTTTTATGAGACAAGAGTGAATGTGCATTGGGAAATGGATAATGAAGCATTAATTCATAAAAATAATAGCCTAAAGAGACAGTTTCATTAATATGTTCATATAATTCTACAAAACTAGTTTAATGTGTTACCAGAAGTAGAGAATTAATTAAATTTATTAAACGCTTTGAAACCTGGTACGATGAGATTTCTACGATAGTAACATTAACTTATCGTATCAATTTATTTCTCACTCCGCTTTCGAATCCAACGCAATACAATGAACTGTTGTATTTAAAGAACAAGTATCCTTTTTAAATTAAGGCCACTACGATTGAAAGAAAACAAAGTATTTTGTAACCGTTAACTTGATTATTTACAAACCATAAAACGAATCTTTGTCAAGGCACACCGCATACTGAATCTCTTACCTTGACTTTTGGTAGAAGGTTGAGAGAAATTTACACGAAATGTTACAGGAAACAAAATTTTTATAATTGCACTAATTGGAATAAATATATATGCAGCAATATTAACAGTGGATTCATCTTTTTGAAAATAAATCCTATTCTTGTGCAACAAAAACCACAGTTATCCTTAAAAATGGCATGCCTACAAAAACATCTAATCGCTGCAAACACAACAAAAAAATCCTATAATTTACCGAAGTAGACCATCTTAATATTAGAGAATGTCTAAAGAAATGCTGTGTATAAAGTTGATTACATACCATTATGTCTGTATAGATTATGTAGGATAAATGTAGCCTCTCCCGAGGCGAACGAACAAAGCTATGTATCTCGTCCCGTTTAATGAGATTTTACCGCATTCTTCCCAATTATCATTAAGCTCCGGGCAACTAAAGTTCTTCTTAAATTGCAAAATCAGTTGTTTCTACTTGTGTGCATTCTTAGATTCTATTATCGATACTAGAAACAAAAAGTAATAGAAATCTATTATTCCTAACAGCTTAACTCAGCACAACTAACAACAAATCTTTTAAATAACTCCAAAAACATATTCCCATATATTTGTAATCGGCAAAAACTTTTTGAACATCTACAAAATGCATAAACACCTGCACGGTAGTAATTAAAAACCCATCCAGGTTTCTCATTCCACCAGACAACATTATACCACAATTCCTCCTAGATTTACCACTCCTTCCTCAAACCCTCATCCCTTCCATCTCTCCCTCCAAACCCATTGTAATCAAAAATCAATATCAACGTCCGATAACAGCTGGCCCCCTCATCCCAAAAGAGAAGAGGACCCGCCACGCGCTCACTCTCGCCAGAGTTCCTCGTCCTCTCTCTCTCTTTATGCAAGACCGGATTTTTCGGATACCGCGGGTCTTCCACCTTGCGCGCGCGTTCGCGCCTCTCGGCCGTTTCCGGAGCGGCTCGGTTCGACGGCACGGCTCGGCGCGCGATGTGTGTTGTACGCGCGGTTAGTACGCGACGGACCTCCACCCCGCGAGCTTCGTCGCGTTCGCTTTCTCGCACTGTCTCTCGGAGTTGTGTGCGAGGTGCATGCCGCGAACGCGCGAGATAAGGAAGGCGGTTAGTGACAGTGGTGACAAGTGGTTTGGAGTGAAGTGAACGGGAGATTAGAGGGAGGTGAATTTTAAAAAAAGAGTTGGTGGTGAGTGAAAGGAATATAGTGTGAGGAAAGGTGGTCGACGGTGTTCTATTGATTGGTATTTGTGAGGGAAAGAGCGACGATGATGAGTTTTATTGCGGGTGGAAAAAAAGTTTTGTCACGAGAGGGGGTAGGTGATACGTGAGGAGGAGGTACACTGATGTGCTGAATTTTATAACAACGGCAGGGCTGAATTGTAGAATTTGCATGTGTCATGCGGCACACGTGCGATGGCTTGATGTGCATCGAGTACTCTGCATTTTATCACGTCTTGATTTGTGAGAGCGGTTATGGAGAGATTTATTTCGAGCCATATAATTAATTTTGAATAATAAATTTAAAAGTATAGAGATAATGGTAATAATTATGGTTATCCATGAAGAAGTGGAATTTATGATTTTAACACATACATAGAAATGTTTGTATATAATGTGAAAGAAGTATTGTATCTAACAAGTACAAATTATTAAAAGTTTTATCAATTAGCTTTGTTTTGTGTATAAATAGACCAACATCGATAAGAATATAAATATTTTTAAACATCTAAACAGCTATAGTCAGATAAGTTCTCGTATAGTCTCTTTATATCGTATGCCTTCAAGTGCATAGAACGAACTAGGAAACTTATCTACTGGCGAATCCACTCAGCGTCGAAGGTGCACATATACATGCACACAATCGATATTTCCTCTATAATTTCTTGAAGGTATACTTCGTACTACGTGAGAGGAATTCCTGCAACTGTGGTCGATTAAAATTAAATATTTACATTAATCGATCCGCTCGAATTGCCTCATTACATTCGAGCGCGGATTCTCGCGTTAATATAAATCAGACGGGACGAGATAGTCGTGCGCTTTTCGAGGAAATGAAAGTGAAATAGAAAATGAAGGAGGAATCGTAATAGTTTCACGAAGATTGTTCCATTTCAATCTTCCCCTTTCAATTCAATATATACCGTAACCTGGCATTCATCATTTCCCCATTTTTGTCATTATATTCTCTATATGAATCCGTCGACTTTTCCAGTGAACGGACGCGAACAGAGTGAATCGCGGATCCGGAATGAATACAATGAATTGAAAAAATTATATCAGAGAGTCGTATTCACGACTTTCACTTCAATTAATCAATCCTTAAACTGTCTTTAAAAAATACAATTAAATGGAAGGTCATATTGTGATTGGGAAATGATACAGTGACTTTAATACCATGGCATTTCATATCCTGAAACCTTTCAACTCTACTTAAAAATTGAGAATTAATTGCTATTTGGTTTGTAATGGATTTCGAAAGCATTCGAAAAAAATAACAAAATTTGTTTTCAAATATGAACGCGCGCGTAATTGAAAACCATTTAGGTAAAAACACCGTTACCCAACCCCACAAAACTAACAATAAAATCAATTATTCCGCTTTTTCAAGCCACCGCTGACTATCAACAAAAGCCAGTCACAGCAATCGATTAAATAATATCGAAAGTGCAACGGATCGCTACCACCGTTTGGCCTTACAGCCCATGACTCATGCTACTTAACGCATGCAATATTATTACGCGTCCCGCTCTGGCACGCCACATAATTCAATTCAATTACGCACATATAGTCTCGCGGCCGGCGGCCTTTGACACTTTGGATTTACGCTCTTTACCCCGCACGAGAGAAAGAAACAATGCGAAATATCTCATCCGACGATATCTCGAACCGGAACGCGCCAGCGGACTTTTCGGGCGTGTGTATATCCGTGAATTTCGACAGTGTAATGTCCAAGGCCAAGCGGGAGAGAGAGAAGAGACTGTGTCGCGCGTATCCTTGCGAATCGTCGCGTATATGTGCAGCGCGGTTGTGGGTTAAGTACGCGGGTAAGAGAGGAGTTTGTTGACCGTTGGATTTTAGAGGCCGTTCCGTTGCTTGATACTCGCGACGGGTTGCCGAGGATTTCAATAGCATGGTGTTATTAGGAGTTTGGGTTTTCATTTTTCGAAATGCGCTAGTGTATATATTTTTTGAATTTAAGTGTTTTATAATTATATCCGGCGAAGCGTTAATTGAATAAAGTTTATTAAAAGTGCCTGCAGAGTTAAATTACTAATATATTTGTAAGATAACACGTACTGTTATCTTTTTTCTACGTGGAATTTATTTTGAAATTCCCGTACCGCAATAATCGATAGATTAAAGCGTGATTTCAATTTAAATTCGTTTCTTTTTCGAGGGCATAAAACACGTTATTAACTTCGACTTTCGTTGATAACCGGTGCGCGACTTTTCCAGTCTCCTTTAGTAAAACGAAACAAGACTCGTATAAGAAATTCAACAAAAGAACCATTGCAAGAAAGACTTTTATTGATATTATACTCGCGTGAAGAAAGAACAAAAATTATGGCATTAAATTTTGTCAATTCAGTTTCCATATCAATTTTATCATTCAAAAGCCTCGAGTATTCAGTTACAATTAATACTTTTGAAATTATAAATACGTGTACCTTCAAAGAATTTCATACCGTATACACTCACAGCCAGATATTATTTCATTCATAATTCCGACAAAAATAAGCCAGAGCCCGAGAGAGAGAGAGGGACACCCGATAAGATTGAATTCCATTCTCGCATGCACTCTTCCTCCATTCTACAGTATAGCCCAGTCTCGTATAATACATACACGAACACGCGGCAACGCAACGGTCCACGGCAGCAGCCTTCTTCTTTTTTTTTATATATAGATATACACGAAACACTCATAGAGCTGGAACGGCTCAGGCCCCGTTAAAGTATAACGTTTCCAGAAGTAGCCACTAAATATCGACCGTAAGCGCGCCGCCCCGACACAAGCAGAGCGAGACGCCTGAAAAATTTTGAAACGCTTTATTGCACGTCTTCGCGCTGCTCGATTTTTTGCGCGCGCGCAGAGGAGAGTAGGTATATATAATATTGCCGAGTGGAGTCTAGTTTCGAGAGAAAGAGCGTAATATTCGTTGGGTAATAATAACGTATCTGGAGAGAGAACATTGTGTGTGCGTGCTTTGGGTTGGCCTTTTTTTACCGTTAATTGCGATTCGTTATTGGGAAAGGTTAGGCGCGCGTCTGATGTAACAGTATGTACGAAAACTCATGCGCGCTCCGATGGCTTTAACGTGGTGCGTTTACGAGGGAGCCGCGAGGTAACGGTCGCGAGTCTTTGCCAGTCAATAAATTTCTGGGGGAATAGGTTTTTGTATTAACGAGCCAAATTAACGTTATCTTTTTGATGGCTTTTAATATATTTTTCAAAAGTTTTGTTCGTTAGTAGAGATGTCGAAAGAATTTTCCGAGCGTATAAACGTTGTTATGGTTGTACAATATTGTAGTAAAACGTCCTATTTTTATTTTTCTGTTCATCGATTTAAAAATATCATTTTGTGAATATTTAAACGAGAGTCACTGCCGTAGCCATATTAATAAAACTTATATATATGAAAACAGAAAACTGCTTTATTTTTCGATCCGTAAAAACCGCATAAACAATCTTAATTTTCTAAGCAATACATCATACATTTATTAGTTATCGATGCTAATTTAATACAATTAAAATCGATGATATTCAGTTCCCATATTTTCGAATTCCCATCGAGCATATTACACATACACGCGGCATCGGTCCCCCACATTTCTCTCTATATAAATAATTTAATTGCCTTTATCCTCCCGGGCCATGATTAAAACAAACAGTCGTGCGTACGTGCATAATTTATACAATCTGCGCGATAAAACGCGTTGCACGGGCGTACATGAATCAGTGGACGGTAATTATACGCGCGTCGCATGAATTAAAAAGAATGTTAGAAAAACTAAGGCTGCACGATATAGCAAGATTAATCTTGATATTGTATTGCCTTGCCTCAAAATTCAAGACAATAATCGATAATATATTTAGATACAGTTTTCGAAACAATATCAAGATTGTGGTGTCAAGAATCTTGTATTGTCATGAAAATAACTCAACATTTTCTAATCATATGTTCGAGTGATAAAACCTGTCGGGGTGGTCGGTGACACGTTCCTATATCCCCTCGAGACAACTTACTTCGGTACGTGAGGCCACAGGGAGGGAGTGTGCCGCCTGGCGGCGGCCCGCGAACTAGGCCCTGACCGGTGTCACATATATGGCGTGAAAAGTCAAATTTCAAATTTGGCTTCAAATATTAAATTATGGTCAGTTACATTGTTCTTATAATTTACTAAATTTTAAACTTAAAAGTTTCTTAAATTTTAAAACATTTTTAACACTGAATCATTTAAAATGGACTGACAAGGAGAGTGAACACTCTCTGGGGAACAGATTTTCGCGGGCATTGGAGAGTTGATTTTTATATAATCGACTTGCGATTAACCTTTGTGAGACCTTTCGTAATGATTAACTGGCTTACTGTCACAGGTCTGCTAAACTCCAATATGATCGCGAATTTCAAGACAAGACAATAATACGTGTCATATTGACTGAAAAGACCAATGCAAGAGAGAAATTTTGAAGATTTTACAAGAGCGAGACAATAATTATGCAGAAAAATTGTATTTTCTTGCTCTCGTGAAGCCCTAACTGAAAAACGGAAGTGCAGCTGCACGCCTTACGCGGATCTCGCACATAATTAAACAGGTTCAGCGAAACGGTTCGATTATGTGAGCAATTCCCGCTCTCCGCGTTTTATAATGTGTATATTCATAAGCGATAAAACGGTTTCACGCGGGTTTGAGTGCACGCGTTTATAAACACGAAATTTTCGCGATTATACGTCGGGGTCAGGGGATATTTGGTAACATATATTTTATAAGGTTTTTGCGTTTCGAAAAATGCAGAAATTTTATTTGCTTTTAACGGTGCTGTTACTTTCCGCTTTGTAAAAAGTTAAAAATCGATGATAATTATATTGAGTACCGTTATCAGGTTTAATTATAGTTTTTAAAGGATTATTAATTACGTACGAAGAGCTTAACGTTGGTGTTTAATTAATCCATTAAATGCATTTTTTGTTCTCTCTGTATGTGAAGCGTTTTGTAATTCAGTCAAACGATTGCAAATTCCTGTACCGGAGATACTTTTTATATATATTTTTATTTTATTTCATATATATTTATCCCTTTATTGCTATGTTAAATATACATTTATTAGAACATTCTCGAACGCATAAATGCGTAATATTATATTATTTACATATAAAATATGCGAAACAGGTATATAGTTTTGATTAGAAACAACTACAAGATTATTTATTTCGCTAGGAAACATAAATAAACTAAGCTAATAAATTCATAAATGATTTAAACTCGAGATAAATTTAGTATTGTAGTTCTTGAAGAAGTCAAGAAAAACACGCTTGAATCTAATTACATAATACAGAAAATTTGTGATTACACGTCTTGCCGTGTCCGACTCGTTCTACTTGCTTCTACGTGAGTGCAATAGCTACGTTCGTAAATTAAGTTAGCATTCTTCTCTCAGCTCTGCTCACCCGTACAAATTTAAACATTTGATATCGATTTTTAAATATGATTTCTGAAACGTTGTTACACTCTATAATAATAATAATACTGGTTACGAAAACCAAATTTGAAGAATAAACGAGAAATTTAAAGTAATAACATAAAATACCATGTTATTAAAAAACAATCTGATTGTTAAAAGTTAAAAAACACAAGGTATATTTTTCGTCAAAACTTCACAACCTTTATAACAAAGATTTACAAAACGTCAACCACCCAATCCCCGCTTAATTCCACACAGCCATTTCAATAATTACAAAACCATCCGACACCCTCCCCGTATCAATAACTCCACCCCGCAATTACGTACACTCGCACAGTGTTCTCGAAACATCGAAAGGGCCAGCAGCAACAACAACAACTGCGCGCGTCGCGTCGGCGGCGACCCCCCGGCTAAATAAATTCCGACGCCCTCGCGCCGTTATGGCCTTTCGGTGTCCATACGTTTGCCCGATGACACCAAAGGGTAATCCGCTGTCCCCCCTTCTCTCTCTCTCGAAAATCGCGGGGAAAAGCCGAAACGCGCGTCCGCTTTAATCTGCTTGATTAGCGGTCGCTGTTGTATGTGTCGCGTCGAAGAAGAAACGAATGCGTCGCGCGCATTGTGTCTATATGTGTATATAGGCACACATGGGGTGTAATAACAATTTTCGCGAGGGGCAGTGTCCGAAGTGATGTATGGATGGCCGTCGGAGTGAATTTTTAGTTTTCGACGTGGTAGGGTTGTTTGGGAAAATGTAAATGTCTGGAATGACTAATTTGGATTAGTTGATTAATTATGGCTTGTTTTTATTTATAGAATATCGTTGATTTACAAAAATCCGTTTTATATACACGCGTTATTAGATACTAAAAGAAAAATGTTTAGTAAATACTAAATATAAAAGAAATTGATACATAAAAGTGTTTTCCAGCAAATAAAAACATCGCAATTGTTTTTAACGATGCATGTCCAGTCACGCCTCGCCTCGGTGTCGTTTCGCGTCTCGTTTTTCCAACACAGAAAGTTTGACGAAACAAGATAAAATACTGGTTTTGCCTTCTACGCTTAGCCGGCCATTCACTGTTATAGACATACACACACGCACACATCTCTTGCGTTATTACGTGATCTCCGCATTAGGAATGTATTGACTTAACAGGTGTACGACCTGCACGAACACAGCGCCGGAGGGACGGACACAACGAGAGAGGGAATTCTCATGCAGAATCCACGAGCCTTATAAATAACGCATACATACAAATAAGTAAAAGTAAATTGATTATTTAGTAGGCTTTAAATTCAATCAGATATATGAGATCCCGGACTCCTTTTGCTTTTTTAATTCACTATCGTCGTCGAGGATCGGAACTAGCCGAGTCGTTTCACGGTAGCAGCCCGTATATATACTCTTTTTCGCAATTGGACAGTTTCAGACCGCGTCGTTTGAGGAAAAAAGAAAACGAAAAATCGTATAATTGTACAATCCTTTCATCCCCCCGTTGGAGCACGTAATTTTACGACGAATAAACCAGCGCGGAATTACAGACTCCTAATACCCATAACGTGGGGTATTTTTACAACCCCGCTTTTATAAATCCGCACGCTGTGCTACCCAGCAGAGTTAATATAAACTTTATATCTCGGGGAATATTTTCGCGCCATTCTCGCTCGCTCGCGTACACATACCAGGAAGTAAGTATAAACTAGCCCCGCGAGCGAATAAGTAAAGGATATAATACCTTACCCGTCCGTCCGGCTCTCGTCGCGTCAGCTGCTGCCGTATAGTCGCGCGCGCGGCTAATGAACGAGATCGCCGAGAGCTGTATAAGTATGTACAGTTGCGAGCGTAGGATTTTCGAGAAAAGCAGTCGCTGGATAATTATCCGCTTGATTGTGACGCCCGAGAGAGAGAATCTCTATTGTCGAGGGGACGGCGCATCACGGCTGATTTACGGCGACGATTTCTGATGAAGAAATTATGGGAGAGAGGATGTACCGTTACGACGCAGTTACGACTGTTATCGCCGCGCGTGGCTGTGTGTCGTCGCCTGTCGCGTTTTTTACAGCCGCGTGTTGTGTGCGTCTCTTTTCGCGGCCTCGATGTATACTACTGTGTAAAACGCGATGGGGTCGTGATAAATGTAAAGCCTACTTTTCTACAGCAGTGAGGAGACGACTCGGACCACTTTCGCGCGTACGATGTATAGAATTATTGTTCGCGGCTGCGGTTTCCGAGAAAATATAGAGATGGCACATTTTTTTAATGCTTTATTACGAGGGATATCTAGTTTATGTAACTTGCGGCGTAGCGAGCGAGCGATTCTTTGTCTTTTTTGTCTGATGGGATGATTTACGGCGCGGCTGTAAAGCGCGAAAGTAGACGCGGCGAGCTCGCGGTGGCCTGTAATTCCGCGGACGATGCCGTTGTGCCGAGATGCACTACAGGCTGATAAGTAAAAAGTTTCCGAGCTGCTCGGTTTTAGGTGATCGTGTATCTGACATTCTGGAGCAGTGGAGAATTGTCTTCATCAATATAAAGCTGTTGGGAAAAAGTATATTGTATTATCGAACGAAAGAAACTAATTTTTAATTTTACACTTATATAGGAGGATGATTCTCACAGCTTTCGAAAAATGTAACAACCGTTATCGTTAATAACTAATTGTACCACCACCGTGGATGACTTTTCTACTTGTAAGTATACGCATTCCAGGCAAAACGGCCGATATTTTGCGCTTAGGGTATACGTATATTATATACTCGCGTTTGCGCGCACGATCGAGAACATTACGAGGCAGCGCACGTATCGCCTATCATCGGCAATTTAGAAATCTAACCTCTTATATACCGCGGGTGCATGCGTTTCTCCGCCGTCTGCGCGCGTGTATAAACCGGTTTTGATATTTTACGCGCGATAGCAAATTATACCGAAGGTACGTACACGAGCGATCGCTCGGCGATTTGAAGTTTGGCCCTGAATTTTGAAGTTCAGAAGTTTGCTGACTCGGCCAACGAGTTATGCATGATATTGAATTTTAAACAGTGACGGGAGAATTTTTGATAGAATTTGAGTTTAACAGTTTGGAGGGATAATTTAGGTCGGCGCGAAGTTTTGAGCGCACCATAAGCAGTTGTTTCATGTGATGAACGAAATTTTTTATATAAAAACTTGTGATTACTTATGTTAATGCATGTATATAGAACTCCCAACTATTTCTCATATAACAGCCTCTCGTGTTATTATGGCATTTTCTTGTACACCGATACGAATTTGTTTACGCATTTGCATCGCAACTTAAACTATTCTAACGCATTCCCGAGTAGTACACATCCGTAAACATTGTCTCTCCAACAATTGTTATTCCCTGAAATACACTGCTCCAAATGCCCGTTTAATTGAACCAGAACAATGCAGAGCAGCGCTCACAAAACAAACCAACCGCTATCGGCTAAATCAAACCATCCCTGCGTAATCCGAATTCCCCGCCTCACCTTTATTCTCTCCGTCATCCCGTGCAAAACCTCCTACCTAATTAAACGAAATTAACATATCATCTTATTATCCGCGCTCGCGCATCCCGTCCGATATAATAACCGTAATAAGACAACGCTCCCGTATACGCACGTGCAGCAGCAACCTTATCTCCCTCTCTCTCCAGGAATTTTTCGATGCGCGAACCATCTCCGTAATTGATGAAGCAACTCGGAAGCGTATACCGCACATGTGCGTATAAAGAGAGACGGAGAGATCTTTTCCGCGGACGAGCGAGCCCGAGCGCTCTTTCATTGAATCGTGGGAACCCGCGCGAGGCGATCTCACTCCGCGCGGCTCGCGTTCGTGGTCAGTAAGAGATATTCTGAGATTCGAGATTTCCACCGGTTTATTTCGTGGAAGGATTGTAGTACTGCCTGGGAGAGATAGAGAGAGGTAGAGGTGCACAGGTTGACGAGGATGGAAGCTAGGTGAGGTGCGTTTTTTGCAGCCGCTGCGTTTGAGTTGTGAGTTGTTGTTGTTGTTGGCGGTGGTAGTAGTAGTGGCGAGGTTGTTGATCGAGGTGGCGATAGGAGGGAAGTTATAGTAGTGCTGTTACGTAAAGGACAGGTGGGGGAGGCGAGAAGCGTTGATGGGAAGGATGATTTGTTATCGTGCAAGGCTTTAGCGTGATTCGTTGCTGCATTCTTGAATAAATATGTAGAATAATTATGGTTATTACCTTGATGTGTGAAATCGTATTAACATTTGATGATAATCGTATAACAGCAGTAATTTAGTACGACTTTTTGAAGTAGAAAATAAGTTAAAAAGAGTTAGACTAGATTTTTATAAAAAGTACTTTTATCTAAAAATAAAATAAAATGAGTTTATGCGGTCGTTGCGAGAATTGTTACAAAGACCTATATTTTAATAAAATGCGCGTTCCATTTTCAAAAGGCCGGGGTAGATGGTTGACCAACAATATGCTTTTGTGCAACGGGCGCGCAGTATTTTCGATTGCGGCGAAAACAGTGACGTGGAAAGTTTAATCGGGCGCAAAAAGGCTTTTGTATATATTGTCAAAGTATATTTTACGCGCTTATTGTTATTTTTCGTCGCGGTATTCAATAGCCAAATCAGTTCCAAATACAGAATTCTCATTTCGGGAATTGCAATATTTTTGCGCATTACGCTACTTTTTCACATCGCAAAAGTATAATGAAAAATGTATCTGCCGTAATTCGATGTGCATTGCATTTTCAATTATTGCAAAAAAGTCGACTGTAACAAATTGTTCATTAGCGTCGCTCAATATGTTTGCAAAAAAATTCTCAATGTATTTCTAGGTATTTCCACGAGTGAGAATGAATGCTCAATAGCCATTGAATTTCTATATGAAAACCGTATTCCGGCTTATCATTCATCAAATTGTCCGTCACAGTATTCTACAGATGATTAAATAATAACAGCAACTTCAATTAAAATACTTGATAATTATCTTTATAATTATAATTGATAATTAAACCGGGAACACTGAAAATCCTTGAAAACACGAATAAAAATGTTATTTACTCAAAACTGAAAAAAGCGTTAATTGCATTAAACCCCACAGAAAAAAGCATCAGCAACACGAGCCCGCGTATATTTACCTTGCACCAAACAACCTTTGCATTCGCGGCTCTTTCTCGCGGGGTTAAAGAGCCAGAGCCGATCGCATCTCTCCCTCTTCTGCGAGTCGTGAGGCCAGGGTCGCTTTTAAGAAATCCAGCCTCATCCTCGCCTTTATACTCTTCTCTCGTGCGCATACATACACACACACATTGGTGAGTCAGAAGAGTCAAAGAGCCGCGGCTGATGTCCTCTCCTCGAGCGGCGCACAGCTGATTCCATCTCGGCACGAGAGGAGAGGCTTGATATTTCGTGCGGTCCATTGTTGTTTGCCGAGCGCACATCAGATGACTTCCAAACGGGTTTTCTCCTATTATGCGCGCGCTCGTATTATGCTGGGGATTAGCGAGCTGTTTATTGGAGGGGTATAGCGGGTAGCAGGGTCGTTTGATTGGATTTGGCCTTTCACAATGTTGTGATGCCGCGCGGGTGCCGCTCATTTGGTATTGATTATAGGTGTGGTTTGAGATTCGAGGTGTATAGATGTGTGATTGATTGGAATGAGGAGTTGGGAAATCGAGGTCAGATGGTGATTAGTGTGTAATTAGTAGGTTTGCCAAATCGATATTTTTAAGTACACACTTTTAAAATCGATCGACAATTCGGTTAAATATCAAAACGACAGTTGAGATTTTATCTATTTTCAAATAACCGCGTACTTCGAATATCGTAAAATTTCGTGGAGATATGTCTTTATTCTGCCAAAGCTTTGCTCGAATGCACTTTCCGAGAACTCTTAGACTATACGGTTATGAAAATTGCCAAGCGGCTAAAATACCCCGTTCGCGCAAATGAAGGTTCTCCGCGTATAACAGAACCAGAGGTCCGTTTTAGAATTCGAAATTATTGTGTACATTGTGCGTGCGATCGTACATTTGAAGAAAAGAAAAAAATGTGTAATTCCATGCATTCAAAACTGAAACAATGCTGAGAAAATATGTGATTCATATTCGTTGAAGTGGAGAAGAAAATGACGCTTTTATATATAAAATGTCTTTTGTGAGAACGTTTCAAGTTTTATATTTTCAAAAATATATCACGAATCTACAAATAACAAACGTTATAAATGTATAAATAAAAAATCATTAATAACTGCATCATCACATCGTGCCAATAACATGCATCTCAACGATAAACAAATTCATATCCGATTTCCCAACGAATCCCCAGTTACGTCACAGCTCTACGCTCTCGCGCGAACCCCAAGCTCTCCTCTTATTATGCATGATACAACGGAACGCGCGTGCGTTCCCTCTTAATCTGCGAAATACTTCAAACAGCGAGTATCCCATAACATCCTCGCGATCCACGCTACAGATAAGCCGGAGAGAGCCGCTCCGCTCGGCTGCTGCTGCACTGCCCGGGGAAATTCTTAATTTGTAATAACATCCAAGAATAGAATTCTGATCCGCGAGGGCTCCCACGAGCAGACACGTCCATCCGCGAAGCGCCGCCGGGCAATTTGACCGTCTCGAAACGAGAGAGGCGCCGACTTTTCTCTGTGTGTGTATACGTCTAGCTCTGAAGAGGTTCTCAAGAGCTCTCTCGTATATATATACAGCTTCCTTCCTCGTCCTGAGAGACGCAATATTGCTCATCGCGTATATAGTACTCTCTTTGCAAGCCTGTATTATCAAGCGTTTCTCACTTGATTAGTCCATTACGTTAAACGGCTGCAGGTAATATAATTGATCGTTTTACCCTGAAGTGATCTCAGCGCGCGTTCGATTTTTCCGAGATTGGGTGTATGAATTTGCGAGAGAGGGTTTTGTACGAGTGCCATTATAAAGGGGAGGTTGTTGATGGAGTGATGGAGTAGGTGAGCGATCGGTAATGCGATCGTTGAAAAGGTTAGGTTCTTATGTGGTAGGAGCTAAGATTTTGCTATGATTGAGGGCCCGAAATAGAACAAGGGAAGTGAGATCGTTAGAAAAGTAGGCGACTAAGAAAATTATATGTGTTTAAGTTGGTACACGTGAGTTTATCAAAGAAAGTAGGAGCATCTAAGGATGCGGAATTTTTTCGCGTTAAAACAAAATTGATATATTTCAATGGATTTTATAATTGGACAACCATTCTTACCGATCTCGTGGTGTTTCTTTTTATTTTTCGAGCCTTCAATTAACAATGTAATACTTGAGTAAAAAACGTTTTTATTTGTATTTACTATAAATATAAAAATGGATTACAAATTTAATCTACAAATGCTTGAATTGTGCTTATAGCTGGTATGGCGACAGTTATAGCTAAATTAAAGAACGATTCCAGAACATTTTGTACAAGTTTTTTACAAATGTACCTTCACATCAGGATGAAGCCTTATAATCTATTTTGCGTTTTATTCATTCTCTTTGTTCTTATAGATCTTCCTCGTCTTCTTCATCACTTCCATGTAAGCTGTCAGCATCATACTCAACTTGGTTCATCCGCAGTTCGATAGCAACCTGCAGTATTTCCAGCTTACTCTGCAAATTCAGCAATTGCTCCAAGTTGTCGCTGACTCTTTGGAGCATATGAAACAGTTCTAGGCGCACCCGCTCGTCGTTCTCTTGCATCAAAAGCATTTTCACCCTTTCGAATATACTGATTGTTTCTTCTTTTGCTACGTATAACTCCTCCGTAGTCGACGTAAAGACCTCCCAAATCTCTTCAAAGATCGCTGCACGGTTTTCCGCCATTGTCTTTATTTATTATGAGGAATAACAATTTTTCTCTTCTTTTGTTTTGTCAAATGATCTTTTCTTTGTTTCAAAAGTAAGGTTTCGCTGGTTCTTAGGATCGTGTTTAGAAGTGAATCTGCTTGATCGGAAGTTTGTATTGTTGAAAATTTCTTCAGGATTAGTCGTTCAATAACTAAACATTTATCTTTCCATGATCATTGTTGTGTGAAGAAGAATTTTCAACATCAGGTCCCAATGTAAACCCTGTGAACAGCAAACAAAGATTTCTTAACGATACTGTATTAAAAATATTTGATAAATATATAAATCTAATACAAATGCATAAACAAAATGTTTAAAATTATATTTTAATATATGAGAAATAATTGATAATACATTATTGTAACGACTCATCAACTATAGTGACTGAACACTGAGTCTATTTCGAGGTTTAATGAATCATAGTCTATTTTTCTATTCCTAAGAAAATAGTCTATTCGTTTTCATATATCTCTACAGTCTCTATCGTGTTAATGCTCTCTCCCAATTCTCAGAACCACTGCAGCTTAGTCGAGTACAGTGTGCATAGGGATCACATTTACGTGCAGTGTCAAATTTCAAAGCAACACTATTAATGAATACATTCAGAGTAACCTATAAGTCATTACTTTAAATCACTCTATGTCTCTGTTCGACACACATATAGCGAATATACGATGGGATATAGAAATAACTAAATTACGCAATTTCGTAATTCGCTTCTTTTTACACTTATTATAGTTTAGAAATATATACAAATTCCCACTGCCTTTCTTTCGTATAATAAATTGAAACATCAACTAACTGTCTCCCAACACGATAGCCCTTATTTCGTTTGTCTCCCTCTTAATGTTAAAATGATAATGTTGCTTGAACTTAATGGCATTACATACGCTAAAAACGATTAATTGAGTAAAATCCTATACTTCTTCTCCCGCAACAAACAGCCCACCGAACCTTAAACCGCTATTCATCGATACACTGCCCTCTTTATCTCTGTCTCTCCCTCTATTCAATTAGCCACACCTCGGCTCATCACACTGAAACCCTGCAATCTCGTCGAATTTCAAATTGTTTTCACTCAGCCTCTCTCCCTCAAGCTATCCTCTCACCTGTAAAAGAAATTATCCTACGATCCGCGTGATGGGCCAAGCTACATAGGGAAAGCAAAAAGAAAAAAAACGCCCCAGCTCTTAGTCCCTAACACCCCCTCGAGGAATTCTCTCTTTCTCGTCTCGTCTCCCCTTACCTATCCTGAAAAAAGCGCTGTTACATCCTCATGATTTGCTTAGAAGCCCGCAGGGGGCCTATACTACCGCCTCTTGGAACAACACACACACACATATCGGCTCGGTTGCTCGCTCACGCGCGAAAAATTGCACGGTGCAGTCACGAAACGATTATCTTCCCACCCGTTCCCCTCTCTCTCTCTCTTGTTCTTCAGGCACGCTCGCGCGACCAACTTCGAACTTTTCGATGCGAACGACCTTTCCTGCGTCGCGCGCGCGTCTCTCTCGAAAACCAGTTCACGTGCCGGCATCAGCAGCAGCAGCGGCAACGTTCTGTGATACTGCACGAGTAAGAGAAAGAAAGCGAGGCGCGCGCGTGCGCGCATGTGATCTTGATCTTGGCATTGCGAGAGAACGAGGCGAGGTTCTCGTGGCCCGGGGTATTGTCATATTGAGGAGTTCTCACAGGTTCATATAGGGCGTGGAGAGTTAATTGTAGAGAATAAGGGGTCGGACTATTTATATTGTGGAGTTCGATTAGGCGGACTAATGATGTTTTAGGTCGTGTACGAGCAAGCGATGGGTTTATCGGTCAAATCGGAGCGGCGGTGTGGTATATATGTTGGAAGAACAAGAGCGGCGTTGTGGGATGGTGAAGGGCTGGGATGAGTAAGAGGAATTGTATAGTTCCGAGACGACAGAATGGGAGTGACTTTAGGTGATTATATACGAACGAGTTAGAGTTGTTCGTGTTTTAAATTTAAATGCGTAATTTAGATGGACGTTTGCTTTTTTAATAATTACTGAGTGATGGTAAATTTTTTTTATGTACTTTAACTGTGACGTTGTTAGCAACAATGCTAAGGGAAATAAGGTTTGTTTAATTGGACTCATTTTTATTCAATAAAGTAATTATTTTCTGGGAATTCACATGCGAGACAGATAATTAAAACATCTATATGATTTTGTAATGCAAAAATATCAGTGTTTATTTTGGGTAATTGGTATTTACTCAACATTGATTGTGCTTGAGGGATTCTCTCTGATATTTGTTTTCATTTACGATTCATTATTTATCAGATTTTGGATTGATTGAAAGAAAATATAAGCTCTGTTTGACGGATAACTTTATTTTCAATTACGTTTTCGGGTATTCTTAGCCAAGCAAAAATTATCTTTTTGTTTTGTTTAACAATGATTTTTAAAACTATAATTATCTTAATTGTATAATTAGAAATTAAATAGCAACTGTCACAATCATTACTGGTAGAAAAAGTGAAAATATTGATATAGTTGCGGTTCAAGTTTCGCAAATAGGAAAAGAGGAAATCAATATCTGAATATGTTGAAATTTGAAACCCTTTCCCTTTTACTTCTTTATTCTGTCCTCGAATGTATATATAGCTACCATTAGGAAAGACATTCATAAATCCATTAAGAGACATAATGCCTTTAATCCAAATAAGTATATCATTTTTCTCAACTTATTTCGACAAAACCATCATTGTATTCATTCCACCACCCAATAATATAAAAAAACAAATTTTGCACAGAAAAAATACCAAACCACCACTCTATAATAAAGACGTGAAAAAACGATTCCTCCTACAGTCTCTAACAAAGTTTTTGCTGGCATATCGAAGAACCATCATATACCAATCAATAGAACACCGCCCGCAGAGAATAGAATGTGCGCGGTACATCGAACACATGCATTTCGCATTCGTATATAATCAAGGAATCGATACGCGCTCACATATATAATTCAAGCCATTACCGCGCGAAAAAAGCGCTTTTTTCCTATTTTCCAACACGACGGCGACGACGAACGGAGTCCCTGCGCGAATTGCAGAAAACCCATCGATCGTACCGCATGCACATTCTATTTTCTCCCCCGCGTGGTGTCGCGGTATTGATTTCACCCATTTTCTCCGACACAGGATTATCAGGACGACGACAGCAGCCTCTCTCTCTGTGTCTCTCTTTCTCTCAATTCGTGAGAGCCGTCGTTGTCCCCAGCCATGCTCGAAAACGTCAATCCGACCTACTGCACGATTCAACGGGCCGTCAGCGTCTCGCCGAAGCCTCCCGAACTCCGCGCAGTGTCCGCATACTACCTCTAATCAGTGCACACTACCACAGGAAGAAAGAGAAAATATATAGTAACAGTGCTTTTTTTTAATTAATTAATTAAAAAAGGAGAGAAAAAAGGGTGCGCGAGTGCGTGTGAAAACAGTATACCGACATTCGGCTATTATAACACGTATACGTATATAATAGCGGAACAACAGCAACATGAACGGAGCGGCAGAGTTGACGACAACGGTGGGGCAGGCCGTGGGCAACAACAACAGCGGTGGCTTCGAGCCGCTGAGCGACTCCTGCGGCGAGAGCGACATGGAGGGTCTTGACCTCTCGCTGTTCGAGCCCCAGCCCGGCGACGCGAATTCGTGGTGCGACAGCCGCGTTCACGCGGGCTTCCTCTACCTGCTCGTTCATTACTGCGGTAAGATATACACGTATACCTCTATACACATACACACACATCTCTCTCTCTCTCCCTCTGCGAATGGATATAATTAGGGGCTTTTGTCCTCGTACCTTATCTATACGTGCCCGGGAGGCGCACACGCGAGAGAGAGAGGATGGAGAGGGGGATATTTACGCTGGTGGTGTTTTGTGCTGGCGAATAAATTGGCCGATTATTGGGCTAACGGTGTATTCGAGCAGCGCGCGCCATGCAGCTGATTTTGCCATGCATCGTGAGAATTTTGCCGTGATTGGATGGAGCGGGGTGGGATGTAGAAAGGGTCAGGGTTTGTTTTGAATATTGAAAATTGTATAGATCTTTTTTTTATGATGGGGGAAATTATTGTTTAGAAGTTTGAAGTGTTGGATATTTGGATTGGCTGAAACGGAAATTGTTGATTTTTTTTTTGAGTAATTAAAAAACATTTTGGAATATTGTCAAATCGATGGAAATTATTGAAATTATCCTAATTAAATTGTTTGATCAAATACGTTAAAGCTTATTATACGAAATAGATGGGAACTATGTGGTGTGTTAATTACAGGCAAAATACAAAGGTAATGAATTTGTAATAAAGTGCCAAATTGAAAATGTTAATGTGGCTTGAACTAATACGGCCTTGGGTAGGGAATTAATCGGATCCCTTTACAGCGCGCGTTACTATGTAAATTCTCATCAACTTGAGTCTAAATATTTCACGGAGTAAAAGCTTTTAATCAATAAACGTAGAGAGGGGATATAAACTCCATTGATTTTCTGTCCAGTTCAATTAAGCTTTCACGGTTCAGATTTCCAAAGCTGATGCAAGCGCGCTTGTATTTTTTCAGAATTTTTATAATATATACTTTGGGAAAAGTGTGCATAATGAAGAATGATCAAGAAATTGGTTTACAATGGTTGTAAAAGTAATGAAACGTTGGTTTTGAATTTTATTTAGTTTTTGTTATCGATTCTCAAGTTGATGAAATTTAATTATAAGTTATATAATATAACTTAGGAATTGCCATTTTTCGTTGATGAATAATTTTAAGTATAACATTTATAGTAATTGTAAAATAGTGGAAAAAATATACGTGTTTTCAGTCGTTAAAATGCACCCATATCTTAAAAACTTCTAACTTTTTTTTCGCCATAAATCCATGCAGATAACCGTGTGAAGACAATAACTATTTCTTAAACCTACAATGATATCATTTTTACAAAATTTTAAACAATTTTACTATAATACCATTTACCACTATATCTTTTAATAATGTTAAAACCCTCATTCAAGAAATACTTTCCATCCCCTACCATTTACAACCAACTAATCAAGCTTATTTACTACCGAACCTAACCCTCAACACACTGTCTACCATAAAAATTAATTAAAAATCACAGCAGCATTTCCACCAACCCTTTGTAAAATTCAAAGCGACTGACCGCACGTATATACACTTCCCCTCGCCCTTCTCTCAACATCTCCCCTTCGACTCCGAAAAAAGCCTTCCCTCCCGACTCTCTCCCTCCTCGAATTTCTCAAAGACACAGAGGGATCCCGTACTCTCGCAAGACTACCGCTCTCTCTCGCAACTGATAGCAGCAGCAGCAGCCGCCACGTCGTCGTCGGCGGTAGCGCAGCACAAAGTGTATACGTGTATCCCTCGTGAGTGAGAGAGAGGGCCCGGCTCGGCTTCACTCTCCCCCTTTGTCCTATCGATTATTCGCAAAGATACGGCCGTGCCGCCACGTACGGTTTCGCACTGACGGATTACACTGCGCGCGTATATATATACGGCGCCAGTAGAGTGCGGAAAAGTACGCTGTGCCTCGCGCATAAGTCTCGAGTGCGCGCGTACTACACTTTGTCATTCCTTTCTTTATTTGCCCGCCCACCGCATGGACGTTTTGTATATGTGAGCTGCTGTATGTTTCTTGGGAGAAGGATGGATGGCTGCTTGGAAGAGCTATGGGATGGGCGATTCGAGGTTTTTTGGGGGATCTTTGATGTTTGATGATGAGAATGAATTACTTTTTTTCGGTGGGGAGGTGGGTAATTAGTTTCTTTCGTTACGAGCGGTAATTACAGATCTTTATTTGCGGACGGATGGAAGAGAGATTTTATTTTTATGCGCTGATGGGGTTAACGGGCGTTTGAATAAATCAACGTGCCGCGAATTCGCGGAAATCTGGAGTTACAAAGACAATATTTGTTGAGGTTTTGTGATTAATGCATGATTTTTTTCTACAAATTACTTTCCAAATTCCGTAAAAAGGATTAGATGAAATTATACATATCTAACATTTCGAGTAACACTTTTATGTGCGGATGGCTTTATTAAAAAATTTCTATTCAGATTAGACAAATTATTTCAAACTTCATATAAATTATCATCTCACTTTTTGACTTGGACTCGCATACCGAATAAGTTAGTCTATATTTAGAATGTCTGTGCTTTTATTAGAAATATTACCACAGGAGCCAGATTTAATTAGCCGAAAAAACCTCAGGATGAAGCTTATTACAGTCTACTGCTAAATCAAGACCAAAATACGCCATAATGGCTTCCGGTTCTTTGCGCCGGGCTTAATGCGCGCATCATGAGAATTAACTTCAATTCAGCAAATTTCCAAGGAGTAGCTCCCGCGTCGCCTTTATTCCCCAAAAATAATGAATTTAATGCGCCCGGCGCACTCGAAATAAGACAAGTAGAAATGATTTCTTCCTACGTTGTCGGAACTATATACAACCTACCCACGACATAGCAACGAGCATTTGATGCGAGAAACATCCTGTCATTTGCACCGAGCGAAAAAAAATTTCTCCAAATACATATATATAAAGCGTTTTATGTCCTGTCGTCATGTCTTTAAAAATTTTGCAGCAACGGCGTGGCTGTTTCTGGCGCTGTAATTTATTTGTTTACCGCGCGAGACAAGTGCGAGGAGGCGCTCATTGAATCAAAATTACAGTGATTACCTCGCGCTTCTTCACTTCCTGGTACGAATGATTTAACCGCAGGACTTATTTCAGCGTAATAATACATTTTTAATGATTATACGCATTTAAGTGAGTGTTATGTCTTAATCGCCCGTTCTCTTCGCTCTACCTTTACAGTTTTAATATACACGCACGTTATAATTATATTTAACAAACAAAAAATGCAGAATCTTCTTTACTATATTAATAATTCAAACTATATAAAAACCCTTTAACCAATATTCTCCGAACCCTCCGCGCGACCTTCTTCCTACATTCCAAACCCACAAAGTTCTTACATCACAATTGCCCAAGCTCCCGCGCCTCATCATCATCCTCGAGTCTTGCAAATCGGCTACTATATACTACCGCCACTCTCGCGCATCCCCATTAAATCAAGCCGATTCCGCGTAAGCGCTTCATCAAACGGCCGCGATCAATTATTCACGATGCACTTCGACTCTCTCGCTCGCTCGCCTCCTCCTCCTCTTCACCGAATAACTCCGCGGCTAAAAATAGCCCCGTGCACGCGCGGCGATAATGCAGCACACTGGGTCTCTCTCCCTCTCTTCTCCTTCAGGTGCTGCTGCACGCTGCACGTACATCATATGATATGCGGCGCGCAGTGGACCGAGTATTACCATACAATGGCGGCCGGCAGCCGGTGATTTAGCGCCGCAAATTATTCGGCGCGTCGCGAGATTTACATGGCGCGAGCGCGCGCCTATATTTATATGACAAAAAAAGAAGAGGAGAATATAGGCGGTGGTGTATCGATGCCTGCGTGAGGTTTATGGATTCATATTGGCTGAATGGCGTCTGTACGCGAAGATGTATGTGTAAGGTTTTTTTTGGCGGGGAAGGTTCTTGAGATATTCCGGGGAGACGGGAGATTGAAATTTTACGCAGATTTTATAGTGCGAGAGTCGCGGAGGAGGACGCGTGGCGATAAAAAAGTTATAAAGGTGGTGTAAATGGAAGAGGCGCTTATTGATCGGCTGGTTGAGAGTAGCGAGGATTGAGGATGCACAATGCGGACGCTTTTATCGAGAACTTGACTCGTCAAAGTGCAGGGTGATACGAGAGAGAGGGCGGAAGAATGTTTGAATTGGTTTAGGCGCGAGGAAGGTGGATAAAAGTAGTTGAAATTTATATGTACGCGTGCAGTATAATATAGTTTTTTATGTAAGAGCAGATATTTCTGTTTGCATTATAAATGTAAATAAGCTTGATATTGATTTCTAAAACTAGAAGCATGAAACGTCTTTTAAATTATCCTCCACTGCATCTTAATAATCGTTGACGTTTATTGAAAATGAATGATAATGGTTTTATTTATTATGAAGAGCTACATTTCCGTTCTAAGATAAAATTACTTCATAATAGACAGTTATTACCATAAATATTAATGCTTCAATTTCCTTTATATACCTCTACGAATAATTAAAGATAATCTAATTATATTCAATTAATTTCAACAAGCAATAAAATATTCCAGCCACATTGTCAAGTCAAACCCATCCCTCGCAACTATTAACACCAGCAAATTTACGATCGATACACGTACACCCAACATATCAGAATCACGACAAAAAAAAACGAACATTTTAGAACAAAAAACGACGGCGTCCCACGTGAAAAGCGTTCGGAGCAATTAAGGACACCACGCGACGTCCCTTGTCTCTCGCTTTTTCCTCTCCGATCGAGCGCTCGCGCAATATAGCGATCCTTCCCGATCGCTATCTCTCTCTCCCTCCTCCGATAGATTTAATCGCTCCCCGTTATAAGCCCATCTCTATCGCAATTACCTCCCACTCTATACTACCGACACTTTTTGCTCGCGGACAAAGCCCATCGCCTACCTATACCTCTTTTACGCGTTTGTTTACCCGCGCTCTGAATATAGCCGAAAGCAGGAAGTTATTTATCGCGGATTTGCCAACGATTCTATTGAAAGCTCGCGCGCAAGGGAGAGAGAGAAAGGATCGTCCAATTAGACGGCAATTTAGAGCGCGGAGCTTCGCGTATTGGCGATCTACCACGTTCGATAAATTCGCGTGTGGGTAAATGAGTCGGACGCTGCTCTTCTTGCATACGCGATAGCGGCGCGTGTGTGTAAGGGAGAAGAAGATGGCAATTTACGGGTTCGAGAAGAATGACGTAGACGCGGCGCGCGAACGCTA
Source organism: Torymus auratus (assembly GCA_900474315.1). Taxonomy (NCBI): domain Eukaryota; kingdom Metazoa; phylum Arthropoda; class Insecta; order Hymenoptera; family Torymidae; genus Torymus; species Torymus auratus. Next base: position 18,539 of record UXGD01000578.1, on the reverse strand, counting down.
TAAGCCCGTAATTGGGCGTTCCGCGTGAATTTAAAGATCGCTTCGCGCAACCGCGAGAGCTGTATTATCGCGGGGAGATATATAAGCGCGTGGACGTGCGCTGCGGTTGTATATACACACAGTGTGTGTGTAAACGGTTCTACGTATATAGTGGATTTTGCGGGGAGGGGTTTTATAGGGAAATTCGCGCGATAAAGGTTGAGGCGAGTGCGCGGTTAATGGATAGGTTGAGAGCGTGAATTCCTGGATTTTTTTATTGGGTTTTGAGTGATTTTTGAAAAGCATGGGTTAAAATATTTACTAAGGTTATAATATTTTTAAATTCGGAAAAGATCTTACATTTGGATGAAATAAATCAAGAGTTCGAATGCGGAACTTCAGATGAAAATAAATTGAAACTTCGCGCTCGAAGACATCATTTATTTATAACTTCACGAACGCTTTTAAAATAAATCGCTCGTGGAGAAGCTTTTCCTGTTTAGCAGCCCGAGGAAAGTTTACTTCGTCCACTATAAATATTATCATCAGCTGTCGATCCACTGTATAAATGTAGACTGATTTCGGTGATAGAAATAGTACTCGTGGGTCATATCTATTTTTCGATCTCTAACACAAAAGTGACGTCAACGGTCTACATTTCTCTGACGTTGACATATTCTCAATAACCGGAATTCCTTAGTCGATTCGCAAAAATTCAGGAGCTGAGATAAGGGAATTTGTTTTTAATGTTTATAATATACATTTAATGCGAAACCAAAAAGTCAAAGATAACCAATCTTTTTTGGACGATACTATAAATTGTACAAGGACGCGTTTAAGTAACTTTTGCTTGCACCGGAACTTAATGCAGGTCAGTAACCATTACATCACGTTATAGTACGTGTGCACTTGGCACTCACCGTTCCTTAATTGTCCACGTCAAATGCAGGACTTTGTAGCGATATATATCTCGCGCTGCTGCAGCGTCGAGAATGCAGGAAGGGCGAGAGAGTTGCGGCTATCTACCTGTGCTGTATAACCTCTTCAGGACAGAAAGAGAGAAAGGAATTGAATCGCACCGAGTCTTTTTGCGCCGCGCGCCGCATACATAATCACAGTTTTTCAGCGTAATTATAATTAATTGCACGCCTGGGTGAGGCTGCGGAAAAGGTTCGTGGGAAAAGTATGGCGCTCGGCGAATAAATCACTGAAATCTCTCTCGCGGCGGCTAGCGACTACTGTTTATGGGGCATAAAAAGAGCGCGAAATTATTGTTTACTACGTGTATAATGGCCTGTGATAACTCGTCGTGGATTTTTTCGAAATCCAAAAATTTTTAATAGCAGTGAAAGTGCATTCCTACATATTGACTTTCAAAAAAATATTTATATAAATCGCAGTTACCTTGTACTATAATTTTTTGTTCACAGGAATCGAGCAATTATTTTTTTCTTATTCATTTGAACCATTATCATCACGCGAGAGTAAAATTATTGCAGGAAGAAAAATTATAGTTCTCAATATAAGTTTGCATAACATTTTTCAAAAGTTTCGCACGACACAAGCAAATTATCGAGAGGCTAAAAGTTTGTCATAAACTGCGAGAAACTTTTTATCCTCTAAGGGATTCAGTTATAACTCAGCTATAATTATAAGTCCACCGTCCAGTGAGTAAAAGTTTACTCGTTAAGTCCAAACACTTTTTCACTTCCACATTTTTACTTTATTCCCCAAGCTTCGCATCAATACACCTTTTATAATACCAAATTAATAATAATTCAGCGATAAAATTATCGCGGGCAATCCCGACTCAATTTCGCAAATTTCGAAAACTTCAAGCCCTACCGTCTAGGATCTTTGCGAGCCCACGTGCGCTGACATCAATCTTCCATCCCACTACCATCCGACGTCTACTCTCCTACAGAGTAATTTTTACGCTCCGCCTTTATCGCGCCATAAGCCTGTACTTCTCCTCGCGAGGTACCCGCGCTCGCTCGCGCTAAATTCGACTTTTATCCAGCGCGCGCCCGATGGGCAAAAGCGCACGCGAACCGCCGCGTCGTAAAGTTTAATATCCCCGACGATTTCGCGCGTAAAGCCGCGAGAGGGAATTTCGACTTGAGGCCGATGATGGCGGTGGCAGCAGCGGCGAGGAGGAGGTAGGTAAGGTATCCTACGCGAGGGGAATTAATTATTCGGAATGAACATCGCGATGGCGGGTCCATTAGCTCCCGGAAATTACCGAGGCTTAACGTCTGTCTCGTGCCGCGCTAGCTGCAGCAGTATCTCGCGGGAAAGAGCTGCCGTGAGGTTGGCGCGGCGCGGATGAAGTCACGCTTGCAGCTCTCCGTGTGAGCTATTAGGCGAGCCGCTGCTACGTCAGCCTAGGAACTTTTGATCTTTTTCGGAGAGGATGGGGCGGTTTCTTTTGAGCGGAGGTGGGAATGGGAGACTAATTGTGCGCTTTGATGAATGGGGGGTTCGAGTGTGGTGTAGTATACTGGCTGAGGGAATGGTTTGGGTTTTTTTAAAAGTGTGATAATGGGAATGAGAGAACTATAATCGCGCTGTTCATTATTAACAATGAGAGGAATAAAATGTTTATAAGTACTATTATATGTACGGAGTGTTTGGTTGCGAGGTTATAGCGAACGATTATAGATTGTGTTTTCGCTTTGCATTAAAGAAAATGTGTCAGTAGACGTGTATACCCGGTCTCCTAGCAACTTTCTTGAGCGCGATTTGTAAGACACCTTAGGTGAGCCTTTGACTAATTATGATGAACTTGCTCACCTAGTGAGTAGTTTACCGTTGGTCGTATCCAAACAACAGGTTGCTTGCTATGCTAATGACGTGGCAAGGTATATACTTTATTATATCGGGGTAAAAAGTATTTCTGGGACAAAAGAATATATGTGCCAGTCGATATCGAACGTGACTCGAAAGGACGTAAATTCATAATTTTATGTTTTCGATTCATGAGAATTCAATTCCATTGTATACGTCTATTTTTTTCTTCTCGTAGTGGATAATGTAATTGTAAATAAGTATTGCAATAAGTATGTTTATGCTGCTGCCATTGATAAAAGCTTTTTTCAATTCTATTGTACAATATCATTTTTGCCATTCAAATTCTTGTTCAAGAAAAGTAACGTATTGAACTATATATATTGCGAAACAGCAAGCGCGAATTGTAATTCAATACTACAGCTATATATTCATAATAAGCAAACCTAATACTTTACGACTTATTTTACAAAACAAATTATATACCGTTTCTCGAAAATCCTTGAACAGGAGATTTCAACTTTTTTACGTAAAACCTCTTTCTCAACTCACCTCTTCCCTTCCAATACCAAAAAATCCAATTAACCCGATTTCCTCGCGCTCGTCAATTACGACACGCGTATTCCTCCTCCCTCTTCTTTCATCCTCTTCCTCTCTCGTCCCCCCTATAAAGCACCGCTGCGCGTACAAGAACCTACCGCTTCATTGTCCACCATAACCAGTCCTCTCGTTCTTCTTCTTTTCATTACCCAGCGTCAATCAGCGCTTAACCCGTGCGCAATCGACTCTCCCCCCGTAATATTAGCCAATCGACAGCCTCCGTACACTGCACGCGTGCGATTCAATCCGTTCGTCATTTTCCGCGACCTACATATCCTCCTCGCGCAGTGCTTCACCACGCGTATATATACTGCGAGGATATAATTAACGAGTCGTCCGCGACCCGATTAAACTTCCCTGCCCCGTTCTCGCGTCGCCTTCGTTTTCTAGCCTAGTTTCCCTTCCATTCCCTTCCCCCGTCGGTGAAGCTCGAGAAGTGCGAGCGCGAAAGTCCTGGCCGAGTGAAATTTCAGTCTCGCGCGCGCGTGCGAGTGGAAATAATTGCGAACTGAATGGACCGAGAGGGAGAGGGATAGATATATAGATAGAGAAAGAGAGGAACGGTGAAAAGGAGTTGATTGGAAAAGCCGCATACGGCACCTGGCTAAAGTTTCTCGGCTGTGCCGAGGTACAGGAAAAGGCTATTCGTCATTGTTGAAGTTTTATTCGCGCTGCCGTGTTCAATGTGGTTGTACATTCGCGATGTGTCTAATGTAACACGTGGCAAGTATAATTAAGCTTTAGGTTATTTAAAACAGTGATGTGGTAAAAGCCAGATGAAACATTAAAAAAGAATTAGTCATCGTAAAATATTCAAAATTGTCGGTTGACTTTCGACATTTAATTATACGGATGCACAACTGCTCACCACGGCGAGTACAGAGCAGCAACAGCAGCCCCATATTGTCCCTAATTGAATCCCGCTCTCGACTTCCACGCGGCCCGTCCATTGTATACACCCGCGCGAAACCTACTTAATACTTTGCAAATCACGCGGTGAATGGGCGCGCGTCGGTACTAGAATCACACTTCGACGCAAGACGACACGACGGGCGGACCGTTTATTGAACTTCAGCGCGCGCGTATCTTCATCTCGAATTGAAAGCGAGTCCTATATACATATCATATAGCTCTCAATAAGACGACGCGTATACACCTGCAAGTCAGAGCTTATTTATATACCCGTTCGCGAATTTTTGCAGCACCACGAGACAGAAACCAGATCATATACAACTCCATATACACACACGCACACCCATTAACTTTTTGTCCTCGCTCGCGTGAGATTCCGTTAAATCCGTTAACCGCGTCTCTTTCCTACCGAAGAAATCAATCACAGTTTTGCTCTCGCTCTCTCGAGTATAGGCGATTATTATTCAAGAATCTCGCGTGCGCTCAGGAAAAAAAGAGCCGATCGAGCGAAAGAGAGAGGGAACAGAAGTGGTAGCAAACTTGCAACGTCGACGGTAATTTACGTTCCGCCCCCCGTGCGCGAGAGTCAGCCAGAGAAAGGCCAATGCGACGATAGTATGTATATATACGTACGTATAGGTACCCTTCGACCGTCGCGCCGGTGAAGAGAAAAAATCGCGCAACCGCTGCAGTCGCTGCTTTTGTAGCCCGTCGTTGTTGATCGAGAGGCAGGACCAGACGTTTTTGTGCTCGCCTGCACGCCGGCGGTTTGACTACCGTACGCGGTGCTGTTGTTGTTGTGTGTACTTTTTTTCCGAAGCGTAATTGCTCTGTTTTCCGAGAGCGACTGGTAAATAGTCGAGTGTGCGTGCGGGCGAGTTTTATTTTTCGACCGGTGTATAGTAGTGATCGTTAACACCGCTTTAAAGATTATTTCTATAACAGACTTTTACTTACATTGGAATCTAACGTTTTTAATATCTGTTTCACCTGTAAATATCAAACAACAAACTAGAAAAAAACATTAGAAAACTTATGCAACGACCTACTTTCACATACCAGCCGTTCCACCTTCTTCCCTCATTTGCATAAATAAACAAACTCGTACTCGCGATCTCGCGAGCGCACCTCCAAGCGCATAAACAAGCACCATATCTAACTGTACAAGCAGCTGATGAACGAGCAATAACGCACGTCAAACCTCCTCGCGTTTCCGCCGAGAAGTCGACGATTTAAACAGCCTTATTTCCCCTCGATTCCGGCATAACTCACTGGCTTCGCTCATACATACACACGTACACTTGCCAGCCGATTTTTCATCCTTATCAAGATTTATAGGCGCGCGCGCGCGTATGTGCCAGCAAGCCGCACACGGTTGTTGCGTCTGTGGCGCGCGAGAGCTTTAACGAGGACAAATCTCCTGGTGGTCTGTATACGTACCGGCCGGAAAGTTTGCCTACTGGTGCCAAATTCGCCTTTTTTCCGCACGCGTTTGTCTCTGTGTAAATGGTGGGGAATGGAAAAGCGTTGTACGGTCGTTGAGGATTTAATTATGGTTTTATAAAAGGGGTCTGGTTGATTTCGGGATATTTATACGTGTAGTCCTTTTTAAATAACGCAATGCGAAAATATTTTTTTGAAAGTACGAGCTACAATAGATAACAGTTTTTAATAATGAGCAGCTAAATTTGTTATGGTACCAGTACCCGGAGGTGTTACATATACCCAAGCGCTTTATCAAGGATAAGTGTATGAGAGAGAGGCCCAACCACTCTGCTCTAGTTAATTCTTAATCCACTTGAATCCCGGTCCCATATTCTATCGCGTCAGTTCTTAAGTGCACTTACATCGTGCGCGCGTCCTCTCTCCAACTCCGATCGTATAATTACATAATAAATGCTCAAATGGGGTCAGGTCTATATATGCAAGGCTGTACTGTACCACGCCAGGCCTACATTATGCGACACGAATAGAACACGAATTAAGAAGTAACCCGAATATCTCTTCATCTATTATTCTCTCATCTCGTACAGGCCGCAAAGTACCTATTCACTATTCATCATACACGCAGGTAACCCTAAAAATACCATATATCGTAAAAAATTCTCGTAGTATACAAAAAGACAGAACAACCCCGCAAGATTAGCCGGCAAAAAGCCGCTATCACCGCGAACCCGTCTCTCGGTAATCGCCGTCGCGACAAATAAAGCGCGCGCGCGCATCCTATGCAGAAGAAGAAGAGAAAACCACAGCGGTACGAAATAAAAGGAAAATAGATCGCGACTGTATACTATCTTTATACACGGCTGCTACTGCGGTAGCGACCGAAACTCGCGGAGCAAAGAATCGGGAGCGCGATAAGATCAACGGTAATGAACTAGCCCCGTGCGCTCGCGGTTTTCCCGTCTAATGAGGACTCCTCGCGTACCAGTGTATATAGATATAGATACCCGGTAGAAGCAGCATCCCGCGGTTTCATCTCTCTCTTGAGTTTTTTAAGCGCGCGAGTGTATATATGCACGTGTGTTTGTATCTGCATCTTGAGGAACGCGAGGCATATTGTTTTCGCGTCGCGCGCGCGGAGGTTTAGCTATCGCGTGGGGTAGATCTACACGGGAGGCATTAAAATTCATGTCGCTGTTGCTGTGTCCTTTACAACCAAAGGCGCTGCTGTTATCGTCGCTGTAGGGGTGCATTGTTTATCACATGTTTCGCGATGTTTGAAGCGACGCGATTAGCATTGCAGAGGTATGTATATGGTTATGTAGTCGCAAGTTCGATGGCTTTTTTATGTACGCTGTATGTAACTGTACAGGTGTAATCATCCGTTACGGATCGAACCGTCATCGCCCCAACTTTTTGCACTTCCTCTCTGCAGCGTTGCAATTACAACCTCCTCCTACTCTATTCTCCTTTTTGTCGTCGCTCTTCCTTCTATATGCATTCGCGCCCCCTTTTTTCGCGCCTCCTAATTACCAAAGAGTCTAGCCTCCACACGGCGAGAGTTTCTAGCCTCGAGGGCCATCAACTGCCGCCCGAGATCACAAGGTGCGCGCGTCCGCTTTTCCTCGAGACGACGGTGCTTCAGCCGGAAGCCGGACGTGCTCTTTGTTATCTTTCTCTCGCGCTCACTCTCTCTGTTTCGCTCCCTGTTGCTTTTCGCACTTGCCGTAATGAAAATCATGTTTTCGCACGCGCGCGGCAAAAGAGAGAAGCTGCTGATGCCGGCGGCGGCGGCGGTGTGGCTTTTTGAGGTGTTAAAAGGGTTATTGACAGCTGCTTAGCGGCTGGATGTGCGGTTAGTTGCTTGCTGTCGTTAGTTCGGAATTTATTTATTGGGTGTTTGTGGTTTCTTTGAAATATGTGATACATGGTGGGATTTAGTAATGTTTTTGAAATTGTGGAGTCACCGAATAAACTAGTTTTATATCGATATTTAATTCTTCGAAAAATAAAAGTAACATGTCAACTATGGTTTTAAACTTAATCTATATAACGTGGATTGACTGACAATTGTAGGCTAAAATCAAATTTTTTTTAACTACGTCACTAAACCGTTATCCCTGTATAAATATTTATATTTATTATTATTTTTATAGATATTTCAGTGACGTAAATCCACCATTTTTCGTCTCTTTTTACGTATAATATTTGACCAATAATCAGGTCAACGCTCACACCAATCATTGCCTTCCCTATCATAAAAACCAGCAATAATAAACATTGTCCATTCGGCATCGACTCCAACATATATAAACTCTCTAGAATAAGGCTAAACAGACGCGTAAAAATCGAGGACGATGATCACGACAAACAAAATCCGCGTCCCTCCCCGTCCTGTCTGAAAATCTATTTGCCCGCCTAACTCAATATTTGCGCAATTAGAGAGCCATAATCCGCCTCGGTTCTGTTTACCGCTATCTCTCACTCTCTCTCCCGCGCGAGCGAAATATCATCATCCGCCTGCGGACAAGGACTCACCCACTCCCGCCGCGTGTCTTCTCCCCAGCGACCGAGAAAAGCCAGCCGTGTGACCTCCGACCTCTTCCCTCCGCTCTACTCTCTCGCAAACATATATACGCGGGCGTCAAAACTTTTCCTCTCGTGGCCGTGTCTTGAGATTAAGGCTACGAGATAAGGCTCTATCCTCTCGCACGACGTATGACGCGAAAATCTTCCTCGCGTCCAGGAATTAGGATTTATCGCGCGTACACGGCCTCGAACCTATATATACACATACATACGTAACTCCCCTTTTTGTACACGCGTTTGTGTACGTATGTATGTATGAGAAGGTGGACGACGCGGCCGCGTATATTGCATTTGGGACGTGAAATAGTACGAGAGCAGGAGGACGGGCGCGAGTGGATATGTCGCCGGGGGAAGCCTTTTTCGCTGCTGCGCGGACTACGAGATTTGCTCGTCTGAAAAAGGGAAAGAGGCGGAGGTATATAGAATGTTGAACTAGTTTTTTTTGGAGGGAAAGAGGGAGGGAGGACGCCCCGGAGAATGTGCGCTTTTGCCGGGCGTATACACATACGGAAAGAGATATGAAGTAGAATGTCGCGCGTCCCGGCTGCTACTGCGCTCGGGAACTGGGTTAAAAGCATTACTTTTGCTCGCGGATATTGTATTATTCTAATATCGGGGATGGTGTAATATTAAAATCCGGACGGCCGGTCGTAAAATAGATATAGAGGTCCGGTGCCTTTGAGGCTCTTTTTTATGGTCAGTGGAGTAATGAAATTTTTGTTATTAATTTCGATATTATATTTTTACATATATTATTGATATTTACTGCTTATCAGGTATTTAGGGAGAAACGAGTTTTCAAAGGTATAATAATAAAGTGGTTTGGATGTTATCGAACTCCATTTACATTTCGGAAATGCGTTTGAAAAATATAATAATGTTTCGAAAATCCGTTATGAGTGTTAACAAGAATATATAATACGATGATCGTTCCGCTTGAATACACATAGTACATTTATTTTCTCGGCTAAGCCAGCACAGTACTTCCTTATACCCATGTTTTTAAATAATCAATATCCGAATTTACATTCGAATGTGCAAGTAATAATGCCACGTACTACGGACCGCTTATACCGCAAACAGAAAAAAGTAAGATGCCCATAAACAGAGAAATATAGAAAAGTCGAGAAAAATATAGGTATATATACACACACGGAGAACGAAGGGGGAGAGAAACAGCAGCAAATCGAACTTTATTGCCTTCATATTCCTTTTTTCCGTAATTTCCAATATTCTCTCCCTCTGCGCCTTCCGCACACGGGAAAAACCCTTCCACCGTGAGAGAAGAGAGAGAGGCAAGATGAAATGTGGTAGCGCAGAAGCAGTCCTGCTCCGATTCTCTCTCATTTTCTCCATTTCTCTTTCTCCTTTGGCTTCCCTCGAAATCAAGCGCGCGCGCAGAGCGTGTGTAGGAAGTGGACGATAAAGAGGGAAGAGAAGAGAAAGAAGAAGGCGTGTGCACGAGCGCAGCAGCAGCAGCAAATTCCATTTTATTCCCGCGTGGTCCGTGAGCGCAATACCGATATGCCCTCCGCCGGCGTGCCATTTACAATACCACTTTCGCGTTCCGTTATAAACAAAGGCTCGAGCAAGGAAGGGAGAGAGAGGAGAAGGAGAAAGAGAGAGAGAGAGTAGCGCAAGGTCTGCACTTGACCGAGCGCGCAATCGCATTTTCTCCCAGTTAATTTCTCTGTATATAGATATGTGGCTGTCTTCCAAGTTCTTCCTCTCACGTTTCTCTCTCTCTGCGTCCTTCTCTCTCGCTCCCTTGGCTCTCTCTTCTATAATTTGCTCTTATCCGCGAACTGCGAGAGCGCGCGTTTCGCTCGCTTCTCCTCTCTTTTCTCTTACTTTCTTTTAATTCTTATTTCTCAGCGCGGAGAAAGGAGTAGAATGCCAATGAATGGGTCTGCTATTGAAGAGGCTGTCGGGGACGCTTTTCTTCGCGTTGATTGGCTTGGATAAATTCAAGGATATGTTTTGTTGATCTTGCATTTCGCTTTACTTATAAATACTTTTTTTTTAATGAATTGAACAATGTTTTTTTATATTAAATGGTCGTGCGAAAAAATTAAATACTTGATATTTTGTGTTAAGATTGCAAGAGAGTTTTGAAAGGTATATTAGTTAATAAGAAACTATAGAGAAATAATCACAAAGGAAATGGTTAAACAGCGCTTCATCGATTCCCCTACAATTTTCAAGTTATTTTCGTATTTGCAGTTACTCCTAATGTCAGCTTTATACGTACGCTAAGACGTATATTCATTAAGAAAGCGCACTGAAATTTCCTCTTCGCCACTCACTTTTCCGCCTCTGTCTTCATTTCCCGTTTTTCCTCCGCTCTGTCATTCTCTCTCTCATTCTTCCGCTCTTATTTCCTCCCTGTCTCGCTTCCTCCTTAGCCGCGGTAGCGTGTAATTCGCCGGGCAGCGAATTCAAATCGCATTTACGGAACGGGAGACGGAGCGAAAGAGAGAAATTCCGTAGGCGGCGGCCGGTCAGTTACTTCGTCATTCGCCTGAGTAATTGCTCCCGTGGATTTTCTTGTACGCGCTAATACGAATTACGGGAGCGCAAGATTAGCTTTGATTTATTTATGCCGCGGTGGAGGTAAAGTTTTTAATTAAATTATATTTCTCGCATTGGATTCAGATGCGGGAAATTGCATTTATATTTACGGGGTCTGTTTTTGCGCGCGCTTTTTTTGATAGATAGCAGGAATTCCGTAATTGCTTTTGGATAACCGAGTTTATCACTGATATATATCAAAAATATAAAAACATTTTCGGTTCGACCTGACTGATGATAAACAAGCCGGAGAATAAATATTTTTCTCGGTATTAATATAAAATCAATTTATAAACGAGATTTTTTTTTTAAATATAAACTAAAACTTGTTTAAAGACATTCTTTTCTTCTTGTCGGTCTCTTTTCAGCTAATAATCGCGACAAGTAAAAAAAATTCCAATCAAAAGTTCAAACGCCAGTTGAATCCAATTACACCCCGTCACAGTGCAGATAGCCGTAGCGAAATAAGAAGAAGAAAAAAAGAGAAGAACAGCACAGCGGACATCCAAACATTCTCTAATGATTGATCGCTGCACTTTAAGCGTCAGCGACTCGGATTCTCCCTCTCCGCTTCGTTGGAGAAAACTCGGGAAGGACTCGCTGCTGCTGTCCGGCTTACTCCCTTATAAATCTTTTTCCCCTTGCTTCCGCGTCCCTAGCTCTCCCTTGCGCTATACAACACAACGACAACGACGACAGAGAGACTCTCGAGAGGACGCGTGGCTGCGAAACTTCCGACACGACGAAAACTTCACGGTCTCCGGCGTTTTTCGTCGCCCGTATATTCTCTCTCTTTCTCTCGCGCCAAATCCTTAGTACACAGCTTGAAGAGGAGACTTTTCCTCTTTCCACGCGCTCGTGACGATTATTCTCTCCGCGCGCGCGGCTTTTACTCGCGATTTCCCGCGCACAGGGGAGAGGGACAAGTATCCCGCGTCGTCGTCTCTTTCTCTGGCCATTAGGTGCTGGACGCGAACGGCCTATTAACCTTAACCTCGCGCACGCGGCTGTGTGTTGTCAGGAGAGACTTTCTCGCGGTCGCACGGAGGACTTTTCCACTTCCTCGCGGTGGTGGTGGTGCTGCTGCTATACGTACTACCGTAATTTCGTCGTAAATTGACGTGTGTGTAGGTACGCGCAGAGTAGGGAGCTTTCTTACGCGGAAATTATCGACGGTGCGGTTTGAAGAACGCTGCTGCTGCTGCGGGTGTTTAGCGAGGTATTTGCGAAACGTTTATGGGAATCACAGAGTTTGGAGTGCGGTTGTTACTGTATTCGAGGTAATGAGCGTCGTTGTCAAGTAAATGCTGTTTGTTCTGAGATAAATTATCGTCCGAGGATATGGGAATTTTGCCCAAGGTAGTATGGTATGCTTTCTATATGGGTAAAATAATTAAGAAGGTATTCGAAAGTTCATGTCCTTTGGTTAACCATGAAAAAAAAATTGAAAATTGAAAAATTTTATTCAAAGTGGACCTTTAAAATCGGTATTCTCCAGTCACCTATACATACAACTTCTCTACACAACCATCGATTTTCCGTTCCCACAAATATCATCTTCTAAAAGTGAAATTCCAAACAATAGTATGTACATTTTACCCCATCACACAGCACCTCCTACACTAAATGGACATAGCATAAAATTCTATATTTCAATCTATACAGGAAACGCTTAACACGTCTCGAGCGCACCCAATATATGAATTTAGATTACACAATCTCGCGCTCTTCCTGTACTCCCTGCAGCAGCGCGCACCTCGGCGTCAAAAATCATCAAAAGCAATCGAGGCGCACCTCCCACTCCCGCGCATCAATCTCCATGAATGAGACTCATCTAATCGCTCTTCTCAAACTCAGCCGCCTCCGCGCTCGAGACGGTTTCCGCATCTCCATAAATCGCGCGAAATATCGCGCGTGTGTGTGTATCCTCCGCAATCATATCTAATCCACTCGCTCGCGCGCGGCTGATAATAAAACGATCCGTCATTGTTCTCCGAGATCAAGACAATCGAGCGAGCGCGATGGATGAAAGAGAGAAAAAAGAAGGAGAGTCTTGAGGAAATGGGTGTGTGGAGACGTAACGCGCGCGTGGGTCGTATGCGCGATGATTAAACGATCTCGCCGTGTACGAGAGGTCTGTGGTTAGAGAGGAAGGGCAATCATCGCCCGGTAATCGGCGCTGCGTCTAGCAGGCGCCAGGGTTTCCACGGCGATCGAGGATGCATGTTATGCATCGACGTGGAGTTGTATTGTTCGTTGGGAGAGGCTGTGTTGATGCTGGTATTGGCTTTTATGAGATGGTGTGGGACGAGAGACTTATTTATCGGGATGAATGGACGAAGAAACTATGAATTTCTGAAAAACTTGGATTAAAAGTTTGAGAAAGGTGGCTATAGTTTACGCGGAGATAATACCGAATGGTAACTTAATGCTTTTTAACGAGCACCATTTTTCAAGAAATGTCATAAATGTATGATGAATTACTTCAAATATTAGACATTGCCGTAATAAATCATAATATAGAGCTAAAGATTTTTTCATTATTTCATTAGAGTTGGGTAAAAGGTCGGAAGCTTTCTTAATGGGAAGTTAAAGAGATTATAAAAATGAATGATGATGTGAGTGAAGAGTTTTATAATGTATCCCATCAAACAGTATTATAAAGTTTAATCATACTTCTCGTAAAAAAAAAATCTTTAATATCTTAATTTGTATTGAACCTCTCGATCGTTAGGTATACTTAATAACCACGATTTAGTAAAACGATCGTTCAATTATATTAGTTGCATATAGAGACCTTTCGCATGTACCACATTAGCCGCAGTCTCATATTGCAAATGCAAGAAGGCTGTATATTCACGGCGCATTCGTGACCCTCATTTTATACGGCAAAATTCTCCCGGCAATCACTATGCATTCAAATTCGTTACTCAAACAACTCCTCCCCCTCAGCAACTAACCTGATTACTCCGCTTAAAACTTCCCACCTTCACTATATACACTCTCGCCCCCAAACTCATCGCGCTTCGAAATTAAAACATCAACGGCCTCCGAAACATCAGAAACGGAGCACTGCTATACTACAGCCGCAGCAGCCAACTCATGAATAATTCACGAAGCATCGCGCGGCGCGCGCAAATAAAGAAGCGAATTTCGCTCGCTGCACGTGGATGCATATGCATGTGCGGCGCTCTCGTGTAGGTATATAGTCGTGCGCGCGGCGCACAAAAGCGATCGGACGATGCCGCCGCGCCCGCGGGAAAAACGGTCCGCGGAAGAGAGTGAGTGTAGCCCGCGGGGGCGCTATGGTTGAGCGACAAATCGCGAGGGGAATGATGGAAAGGTGGCCCTTTCGTGTATGTACGCGCGAGTGTTCATGGCCAAGTGAGCCGGTTAATAGATCGATTACCATGTTGTGAAGGAGAGAGAGGATGTGTGTAGGCACGAGTTTTTAAAAGAGTGATGAGAATGTGTGCGTGTCAGTGTTGACTTTACAGTGCTAGGGAAAAATATCAGCGGTTCTTTGTGCGGCACTGTTTACAATGGATTTGTAATGGATTTTTGAAATGGAAATGTCAGAGGGTCTATTGACGCGTACGACTGTCGGAAAAAATAATGGACGAGAGGAATTATTTTATTTGAAAACGGGAAATGGGCTTGGTTTCCTCAAGTATTAACGCACTATTATGATTATTATTTAAAAAGAAGTTTTTTGTTGGATCGTTTGAAAGTAGTAAATAAAAAGTGTATGAATGCTTCGAGGAAAAAAGTTTTATTTTCGAGGACTCTCCGGTTTTGATCATAAAAAGTCATTAAGGAATGAAACTCTAAATTTAGATTGTTCTTTATGCATAAGCATTAACCCCTTAACCTATATTAACAGCCACACCTGAAACCCGTTAATTAGAAAATCGACTATCGTTACAGAGGCGTGGAGTAATTACTATTTTAATGTTTCTGGCTCAAATTATATTTTCAAATTGCAGAAGCTGAAATATTGTGATTATTTTTACAGTTTCTGGTTTACCGCCTCAAGATGTATCGATTTAATTTAAAGATTACAGTCGAGATAGAATAAATCACCTTAACACCATCGAGTATTGATATATTAAAAGCTTACATTACATTTATACAAGGTAGAACTGTTCATGCATTTTGGAGAACATCTTGTTTCACGCATTCACGTACATCTATAATATAAAATAAACTATTCCTCACTTGTAAATTTCTACCGATCAATTTTACCTCGAAACGAATCGATCAAAATCCGACCAGTGAAAGTATCGCAACTTATCGACACTCTTGAACATCTCATCACAGCGTTGAGAAACCAGACACACACGCGCGAAAAGTATGAAAAAGGAGCCAACTAGCGTCCCCTTCTTTGCTCAATGAACGATTTCGAAATACCCGACACTCACGCACAACCCAAGTTTGGACAATTCGCGCAGCGCAGCAGCAGGCGGGGTCACGGTAATTCTTTCGTAATTAGCTAATTGCCGGGGCTGCAGTATAGGCCCTTCCTTCTCTTTTCGCACGCGGAGGGAAAAACATTGCGTCACTGCGCTACACGCCTCCGCCTTTTCGCGGATAATCGCGTTGAGTGCGTTAGGAGGTGTACGCCGGCGAAAATGGGGTTAATGCAAGCAGCTGCTGCAGCCGCTCGTGTATATAGCTGTATAAGTGCGGAGGAATGGATAGAGAAGGGGAGAGAGAGAGGGGACAAAGAGGGTTTTAGTATGCGTTGAAAATAGTAAAGCCGTAAATTCAGCGCAGCCCGTAAGTTGAGGCTGTTAAAGTTGTTCGTGATAATTGTCGAAGTTGCGGCGTTTTACGCATCTCCGCTGCTATTATACGTATATGCGAGCGCGATGATAAGGTGTTTATTCGTGGTAAAACACGGGGAAGTGGTGTATGGAACTCGTAAAAAAATACTTTATGGTAAAAGCGCGATTCAGTGTGTATTATGTAATTCGAGGAAAAGTAAACGTTTTCGCGAAAAGTATAATGTATATAGCCAGGGTATTTTCTTGAGATCGAGTAACGCAGGATTGAATGCTGCACGAAGGAGTTGGCGCAGTATAACCAAATATGCAACTACCATCAAAACAATGCGCTATTAAAGCCCGAGGAATTTTTAACGAAAACAAACAGTTCGAATTGTTACTATACAGCGGAGTTATTACGTGTAACAATGCTCCATCAAGCTCGCGCTCGCTGTTATTATTCAGGTATCATGTTGTGCTATTGTTAGTGTAATGTTTGGTACCGGTAATTGGTTTAGCCATTCTCTCTGATTTCCTTACAAGTTTGAAATCGTGTATCGCGTGATACGTGTAATATGATATTTCTTTTGAGTTTCTCCATTAGTATCTTTAAAAAATTTATTATTCTTCCCTTTTCACCATTTGATACAACCTATAATTTTATATATGAACATTTACAATATTAATAAAAAAATTATTTATTCACACCATAAAATCACCAATTTTATAATCATAGCCAAATCTTTCTCATATTAACATAATAAATCTCCTAACCGTATAAAATGCTCAAACAACACTCACCCATGCAAACACCTGCATAACGCCACACAATACTCCTCCTCCCTCTTCCACTCGACAACCCATTGCGCAATAATAATAAGTCAGAGCACGCTCTGGCTTCCCCCTCACCCCCCAGAAAAGTAAACTAGACTATACCTCGAGAGAGGCGCGAGGTGCGAAAGACGAACGGCACAACTTTGGCTCTCTCGCGCGTTCCCGTGATTTTTTACGATCCCGCGCGCAGTCACACCTGCGTTTTACGAGCGCGCATTAGGCTCGCGCGCACTATACCTACGTGTATAATTCAACTCATCGTTTTTTTTTTCTTCTTCGTGTTACAGAGGCGGACTGCTGCGTCGGCGACCCGAGCGACGATGCCTGCTGGGAGCCCTGCTACTGCGTCCTCCTACAGGACGAGCAGACCCTCACAGCGTACAGGAGCGAGGACATGGCGGTAAGTCGGGGACTATTCTTTCTTTTTTCTTTCTTCCTTTGGGATGGGATATGCGTTCGAAGGGTTTCGCCGATGGGGCGATTTATAGGCTATAGTTTTAAGGATGAGGGGGGAAAGAGAGAGCTATCGGTTCTATAGCGCGCGGTGCGGCCATTTTTCCGCGGGGCAGGTCAAGAGTTTTTTATGGCTCAAGATTTGTGAATTCGGAAGAATCGATGGTATACGATATATATATTGGAGTTATGTGCGGTGGTGGTCGAATAAGAATTCCGAGTTAAATTTAACCGCACAAATCATATACGATGATAATTGGTTCGCGGAGGTACTCCTATTTGATTGAAATTAAAGGCAATCAAGAGGCATTATACAGTAATTAGATAAAGTAGCTAGCATTGGGAAATCGATTAAGCGTTCTTTTTTCAATTATAAACGATAAATGAGTCTTAATGTCCGATTGTAATTATAAATATTGGAATGATTGATTTAACGATAAAAAGGATTAATAACAATTGACTTATTACAATTTTATTGGTATAATAATTTAGTTATATACATTCGTGTCAAATACATTACTTACTGCTTATGTAAATGACGAGCAATATTTATTCCAAAATTACAAAATTTAATTAAACCTTTCATCTAAAAAATAAATAAAAGCTTCATAACTCGCCCACGCTTTGCTCCATCCACAAAGTACACCCCTATGAAGCCTACATCTATCGGCACTTTATACGAAACACGCGCCACCTACCCCCGCATCCCTATATCCCCAAGCTCAAACTTTTTCTCCGACCTCTGCGCCGAATTAAATTCCATCTAAAGGTCCTCTCTCTTTTCATCTCCTTCGCATATAACTTCATAAGCTCTGTCGCACGAGCGCGCGGGCACAATTTCGGTAGTCGAAGGAAGCGGAGGGTATATATATACAGCGAAAGAGAGAGACAGACTCATAAACTATGCAAGCGAGTGCCTGTGCCTTGTTAAGTCCGCCGTAGGGGCTACCACCGGCGCCCTTCTCTCCCTCTTTAATACAATTGGAAAGTCGATCCGGCAAGTTCGCCGCAGCACAGCTATACATCGCACGTGTATAGATATATATCACTATAGTAGTCCTGGCCACGAGCGGGAAATATACATGTATAACGATCTTGTGAAATAATTGCTCGCGCACAGCCCCCTATTACTGCGAACGTCGTCGTATTGTCCCGCGGTGTACGAGACGATGAAGTTCCGGAAATCGGGAGGCGGAGGTCGTGCCGTGTGTGCTTTGATGGCGTTGGAGGAGATAGGAAGAATTAAAATATGATCCTTCTTTTACTTTACTTTGAAGGGCTCCGAGGGAGAGGCTATTATTAAATTTAGTATTAAATTTGGATTAAACGTTAATGTATCATTATAACATAAAATTGGGTGCTTTGAATGAAAAATAAATTTATATTTTATTAAATACGTCATGTTGAGTGGAAAGAAATAATCGACATGTATTTTTTTTTATTTTCGATTAGTGGAAAATTGAAAGAGTTATAGCATAACCATTATGTTATAAACATTTCAGTATATAATTGCAATTGTCTGTAACTCGATTAAGGTAGCATGAGCGACTTTTCTAAAATACTAAATCAATTTGAAAACTTGACTGAAATATTCTTCAAGTCTTA